>JASAMZ010004773.1:0-50449 GCA_030248115.1 Linhomoeus sp. GSCO2_2 | reverse complement strand
CAGCAATATGTTGTAGCGATTTCTTGTCATCCTACTGGTCAGTTTACGTATTGCTTTCACGAGAGACAAACACGGCTCTCACTCAACCTCAGCATACAAGTCGGCACAAACTGAGGCTCAAAACAGCCACGCCTTGCGGACGGCGTAGTGCAAACGTCCATTATGCTGAAGTTGCTTGTCTTGTCTTATGCTATGGGCCAACGATACTATGTCTGCATAAAGGTTCACATCAAGTGAGTGAGCGTGACGACGACAGGGAGACAAAACATTTCCTTCTATGTTCCTAAGGTGACGGGAACATGCGTCACAGAATAGGGAAACCAACCGGCCATACATTACTTTCGTGCTCTGAGCGGACACTGGGCAGTGCTGCTCGTAGGTAGAATGTTTTCATAGAGTCGAATATTTTAAGAAAGATTATGCAATGAAGACACTTACGGTTGAGGGGAGACTCTAAGTAACAGTATTCCACACTTCATCGAGCACAATGCGAGGATCAGCACTAGACGTCATCGCATGCAGGTTCGCGAACTCTTCTGCTCCTTCAGTGTTCACTCCAGGCGCGAAATCCGACGCTTCCCGGAAATGTTGTAACAGGCGTAACCCGACTCCAGTCCTCTTCCGGCTTGGGCAAACAGAAGGCAATTTATTCTTCGCCGACGTAGCTGCTATCCTTGAGCAATCAGTGATTGTTTGTTCTCGTTCAGTTTCGTATTGCTGCAAAGTGTTTCAATTCTTTTTGTACCGGATGCCAAGTATCTTTGAAACCGAACGCCCTTCCAAGCGTTTGCCGTCTTTGTAGTGAACTATTCAAAAGGTGCATTCTTGAGATTCTTCAAATACGCTGCGATGCAAACAATGCGCTCAGACTGCCAAAATAGCTACTTGTTTGGACGGATGTTCATGACTTGTCAAGCGCAGGCTGCGCTCAAGTTTGACCTTCATACAACAATAGGAAACACAAGTCGCTACCTTGCCGGAAATGTTTGCGCGCGCGGCCGAAATGCGCGCGCCTCGTCAGCGATACAGTAGATTGCCTCCGGTGCCGTTACCTGTAAATGCCTGCCTTAGGTGTAGTCAGACATCATATTATAGCTACACAGAGTTCAAACGTTTCTGGCTAAAACTCGCCCACTATGAAAGGTTGATGATTAAGAACGCCTAGGGAGGCGTATCGTTCGCTTTAACACGCTTGGCGACCTGATACGGTACTGTAGCTCAAACTGATGTTGGCTTCGCGCGCTCCTCCGAACTGTTCATCATCCAGGTTCACACACTATGAGAGCAATCGTCTGTTGACGAGCTTCTCCCCGAACTTGCGATGAGAGCTACCGCTCCTCCGAGGGCCCTCTAACGACGCAGACGGACGAACAGTAATCTGCAGCAGTCTAGCAGACGGCACAGGTGACGGCGACTGCATCACAGGAAATAGTGCTTCTGAGGTGCTTCGCGCACTTGTTATTGCAGTCATCAACAACGATCAGACATTACGTCGGGTGCGCCAATTTCGAACCAACGCACCATCCAGCCGACGATGACAGCTACCATCGCTCAGATGGCTCACTGACGACGCAGTCGGGTGAACAGTAGACTGTAGCAGACTGCGCACGTGACTGCGACGATGGCGCACCAAGCTCCGCAGTATACGAAATTGAGCTTCTGAAGTGTTTCGCGCACCCTTGATCTTGATGCAATGGCCTACAACGGCGTCCACGTTACTTTTGAATTGCTTAACGCACCATCCAGCCGGCGTTCTCCTAGACCAGCGTCACGCCGCTCGTGTGGTTCATCACCACGACATAGTTGAACTGCTGTCCAATCTGCGGAGAGACTAGAATCAGTGGCAGAAGGTTCATATGTAAGTCGAGAGCATTTGTAACTCGCGCGCTGCTCAATCAACACACGCTGGAGAGAATATGAATGCTTTTGCGTGATCTAAATGAATTGGTTTGGCATACCACATCTTGGTAGTAATTTACTGCAACACCTTTTCGCGTCCATCACTCACTTCGGAATAGTACAGTAAGCTTACATAGCCCACTTTCAGTTGGACTCTGATTCGGCGCACCACAGCCTCTGTAGCTGCCGCTTTCGGCGGCACCGACATCGCCAATCTCTACTCCACCCAGATCCTCTCTCACTTCTGGGAGGTCCCTGGCGCACCCTCTGGCAATGGCACCCATGAAATTCCTAAGGGGGAGCTGTCGACCAATTCCGAGTCTGAGACGACCTCCACTCTGTTCACGGTGTTTGTTGTTCCTGCAATTTCTAAGCGCCTTCATGGGCGCCTGCGTCGTCTTCTTCCGAGCCATAGACCGGTTCGGTCGACGACACGTTTGGGTTGCGGTATAGCGGCCACCATGCGTCGAGTCATACCGTCTCCATTTCCGCATGATCATGACCATGTGTGTATGTTCCTTCATTCATGTACGATGCATGACGATTCGGCACTGTTGTTTCGAAATAAAACCACACATCCGGGCAACAAGAAGAGAAACCATGAATGATAATATGTAGCAAGTAGACGCGTTAACTCTCGTCTGTGATACATTTCATGTGCATAAACACATCCAGAACAGTGGACGACTTCATTGAGATGCGCCTCTCCGATTCAACAAGATATGTACACAAGCTGCGCCTTACGGCAGGGGGCGTGGCCGCCTTCCTCTTCCTCTACCACACTCTGCGCGGGACCAGGGAGCAACCGTGGATCATATAGTCCAGAGGTGGAGGAGGGAGCAGGGCGCAGTGAAAGAGGCAGTGAAGAGAGGAAGCTGAACACAACCAGAAATGGCCACGTCAAGGTGGAGCGCTACTGAAGATGTAGCAGATCTTGTGTATCTAGGTAGGGATTGTGCAGCGATGACACTAGTTATTCTTGTTCTCCGAGTGTAGATTCACCGTTTGCTGTTTGTAGACGAGGCTAGTGAAGGCAGCATCGTAGATATGTGAGCTATCCCTTCCGTTGAGACATTTACAACGGCACACCCAACGAGGTCCATTGATACCTACCGGGTCTTTCGAAACTCCAGACCCCCCTCCACAGCACGCTGTGTAAAAGGTAGCGAAGTCATACAACTTGCACACATGGTAGCCTAATGTCTTCACAACTCGGATGCAAAAATTCAGCACTCTATCTCAACTCACGCGCAAATGCGAGCACGAAACGCAAAATCGATCAAAATCGACGCCCGAGCCACCTTTGGACGGCTGTGGCTAGCGCGTGGGATGCGATATTGCGGCTGGCGAAATAGCGTTTGAAAGGGGACACAATAAGTTTCAAAATAACGCAAGAACGACTTTCGTAGCTTGCACCAATCTTGCGTAGCAAACAATCAAAGTTGGGTTGCCAATCATGCTTCTGCTGATGGTGCCCTTCTTCTCCACGGTGATGGCCTCCAGGAGGAGGAGGAGCAACCTCGACCGATTTTGCGTTTCGTGCTCGCATTTGCGCGTGAGTTGAGATAGAGTGCTGAATTTTTGCACCCGAGTTGTGAAGACATTAGGCTACCATGTGTGCAAGTATGACTTCGCTACATTTTATACAGCGTGCTGTGGAGGGGGGTCTGGAGTTTCGAAAGACCCGGTATGTACATAGTGAATTGTCTGGAGAGAGGAACGATTATTCAGTGAATGGTGATAGAAAGCAGCCTCCCTAACTCCCGTCAGCGATACACTTCTGTGTATTCAATAGCCCATTCAGCGTTGAAGTCATCTTATCGAGAAGTGCTTCACCAGCACATTGCATGGCGCCTGGACACAGACAGCGAGCAGCGTAGAAAATGTCAACTTCTATGTGAGACACAGTGTTTCGTCGCTAGCCCGCCGCTATATTATCACAGATTTGCAAGTTGGACCTCCCCGTGCAAGGTAAACAAAGACGCGGATAGGACACTGGGTCGCGGCACCAGCAACAGCTGTTGAACAACCACTAGTGAATGATAAACTGTCTCCACTGACAAGGGCTACTTTGTAAGGCCACAATATGGCCGAGCGCAGGAGGCACGCCAATTCCATCGCCGTCGTTCGGGCGGCGCCTGGAAAGATCGTGCTCGCCTCCCTTGTCCACTGTCTGTTCGGCCTGTCATCCCACATGCAGCTAGCAGCTCTCAACCCCATCTCCACCCACGTGCAGCGTTTCATTCGAGTAGGCCTGAATGGATCCTACGACGTCGAAGTCGAAAATGATGGAGAGTTGATGACTTGGGTCTGGTCGGGAACTTCAGTGGTCTTCTTGGTCGGCTGCTGCGTCGGCTCCTTCGCATTCGGATACGTGGCCGACTCACTGGGTGGGTGAGAAACGTTCCCGTATGAATCCTTCATTAGGGGGATGATGGCAGATAGACAATGCCTGCTTCTTCGATGCGTATACTGTACCATTCCCCATAATGCAGTAAATGCTACAAGAGGACTACGTTAGTAGCAGATTCGTTGCGCAAAGTGACGCAGCTGCTTCCAACCGCGGGGCACATCGACAGCACATCAGATAACACGCTATCAGCTGTGTAGCATTCTATTCTTCAGGCTTACGCGCCACCCTGATGGTGGTCTCGAATCTCCTCTGCATAACGGGCTGCATTCTTCAATTCGTCGCGGTCGCCGTCGTCGAACGAATCGAGCTTCTGGCTTTCGGCCGTTTCTTGGTCGGCTGCTCGGGCGGTATGTGCCTCCTACTGTCCGTCTACCTCGCCGAGTGTTCCTCTGACAAGAACGCCGCCTTCTTCGGCTCTCTCGTATTGGGCACACCGCAGTTCATGGTCGCTCTGGGAACTTTCTTCAATCTGCCATTTCTGCTGGGAAGGGCCGACGCGTGGCACTACTCGCTTCTGCTGCCGATTCTGCCGTCGAGCGTCCACCTTCTGTGGGCGTTCTACATGAGACGCTCGCCCAAACATCTCTACATCACGCTGAACGAGAAGGAGGAGGCAGAGCGCGCCTTTCGCTTTTACCAGGGAATGAGAGGCGACTGGCAGTCACAGGTGGACGAATATGAAGCCGAGAAGCACTTGAGGGTCACAGTGGCCAAACACGCGTCCTTCTGGCAGATCCTGACGAACAGGCATTTGAGGTGGGTTTAGCCAGACGAAGGATAATGATAGAACACCACTGCATTGGACAAGTATTAGTCTATTGCGTACTACGTCGCCTACTGAGACCCGACTGAAACATTCTTTCTCGATACCTGTTCAAGCCTGTGTTGTCGGTCGCGTTGCCTTGCCTTGCCATCCCGTTATCTCAGATGGCCGCTCATCCTGTGCACCGTCGCCGCCGCGGCAGCGGCCTTCGGCGGCACCGACATCGCCAACCTCTACTCGAAGGAGCTGCTGAACACCAGCGCCGTCTTCCCCTCCGCCGAGGACGACGACGTCGCCTCCTCCTACTTCACCGTCTTCTGCCTTCAGATCCCCTCGGCCTTCATCGGCGCCTTCGTCGTCTTCTACCGCGCTATGGACCGATTCGGCAGAAGGCCCGTCTACCTCCTGGGCGTCTGCTGCGGCGTCGCCGCCACCTTCAGTCTCTTCCTAAGCGGCTTCTTTGGGGAGACGTCCATTCTGAACACCGTGCTCTGCGCATTGGGTTTGGTCCTAGCCCAGTTCAGCATCTACGTGGGACCGGACTTCGTGATCGGCGTCCTGCCGTCTGAGTTGGCTCCTCAGAACAGTCGAGCGCTGACCGGTGGCCTGTCGTGGACGGCCCACTGGGTCTCCAACCTGGTCATCACGCTGGGCTTCCCGCCGCTGGAGAACCTCCTGGGAGCGCAGAGGCACTTCGCCATTCTGCCACTGACCTTCGGAGGCGTGGCGGCCTTCATCTTCCTCTACTACAAGCTGCCCGAGAGCAGGGGACGCACCGTTGAAGAGCTGTGCAGCAATTGGATCGATAGCGGCAACGATGGTATGGGGGACGTGGCCGATTCGCAGAAGAGACTGATTCGATTCGGCTCCTTCCAAATGGAGGAGATGCCGCAGAGATGGGGCAGCGTTGCAGGCTGCGACTTCGGAGACGCTGGCGATAGTGAGATGGTCCTAGTTGAGAAGGGCTTCCGCTCGTCCACTTTGTAACTTAGGGATGGCCAACTTCATCCTCTCATTGCTGAATGTAACTCGACCATTCTGCTTCATCCGCTCATTGCTGAACGTAACTCGACCATTCTGTTATGTTAACTCAGTGAAACGTAATCTTCAAGCTATGTTAAAACCAGTGCTCGCAGAAGTGAGATTTGAGACGTCACCGTGCAGCAAAACAGCCACGCTCCACCAAGGAGGGGTGAATGCCGCCTTCCTGATATGTTGATAAAAGAGGCCCGCCTAAAACATGCAGATGGGCTTCTCACAAAGACCACCAACTGGCTTGTGTTGGGCTTGTGCCATCGTGACGACACACTGGATATCCCTTTAGATGTACCGACGTCTGTAGACGTTCGCAACTTGGCTACTTAACTTGGGTTGGCGGTGTGCTGACCAGGTTTTCAACTGTGAAACCAAGTTAGCGAGTTAGCGGTAAATTGACATCCAACCCAGTCGGAAACCAAGGGGTTATCGGTCGGTCGGCAAGCGAAGCGCTCATACTGATTCCCAGCAGACCGCGTCTGACTTTTGGCCCTCTCGCTGCGTTGTCTGGGTTTATGACTTTCTTTTCAGCAAACGCTTTCGACCTCTGCTCTGTTGAGGGGCCGGTTTGTCGACCTCACTAAGCGTAGCAACTGAGCTCTATAGGTGATGGTCAAACGATGCGATCTACTTAAGACGTGTGCCGCTCAACTCCCAGTACGCGTCCCACAAGAAGGCGATACGATCTTCTTCAGGCAGCATCTCAACTGCGTAGAGAAAGCCACCAACAGCCAGGGGTTGGCCGCCGTGAACACGCCGCGTGTGGCCACGAACACGGCTGTGATCGGTCCGTGGGCCAGCTCCTCGCTGATTCCCAGCAGTTCCCAGCTGACCATGGCAGCTCTCACGGCGCTGTCGGCGATCATCAGAGCTGCGAGAATCACGCCGCAAATGAGTGTCTTCGTCTCAGCAGTCTCTGTGGTGCTGGCTCCTCCCAGGGTTGGGCCAGTCGCGCTACGCCCAGCGCCGTTTTGGACTACCGCTGTTTCGCGACGCTGCCTTCTGCTTTTGAGACAGGCGAAGGCGGTTGAATAGCCAAGTATGACGAGAAGGCAGCAGACGAGCGAGTAGGCAGGATAGGCGATCTCGTCCGTGATCTTGTAGAAAGCGGGGTGCTTGTACACTATTTCAGTGCCGTTTCTGGTGTAGGTCGCGAAGAACAGCACTGGAAGGCAGCGTTTCATACAATGCCACAATGCATTGTTGTATAGTTGTATAGTATGTTATAGTATAGCATCCTATATACTAAGCGCCATAGAGTGTGTCTGTCTGTTTGTCTGTTTGTCTGTTTGTTTGTTTGTTTGTTAACACGATAACTCTCGACAGCGCTGACGGATTCTGGAGATCAATAGCTCAAAAGAACCGCCTTGGCCTGGAATAGAACGTCTCCTATTATGGACTTTTGCCAATGTCTAAATTCCACACAAATCACGAAAATATCTACTGCACAGTACATTCTGAGCACTAAGGAGTGACTGTAGGTCGATTTCGAGCAGATTTTGCTCTATTGTGTCACCATTCACTACAGAGCTATCGCTGCGAGACTCTGAGGTGTATTCAGAGGCACAGGAGCAGGTGCGATGGTAAATGCAGGCACTGGCAGGGGCACAGTGTCAAACGACTTTAGATCAATCTAAAACACCTATGGGCTAAGCAGAAACATCGGTGAGTTTAATTTAGTGTATTCTGAGGCATGAGAGCTGGTGTAACCATAAATTCAGGCACTGGCAGGGGCACTGTGTCAAATGACTTTGGATCTAACCTATTGGCTGTTGTGAACAGTGGCTGGGTGCCACGGGTCAATACATGGGGTTCCTGAGTATGCACAATTTCGATGCACTTTTGAGCATAGACTATGACAATAGAGTATCTCCTACGGGCTAACGGCTCTAGTCCTATATACTAAGCGGCATAGAGTCTGTCTGTCTGTTTGTTATCGCGATAACTCTCGACAGCGTTGATGGATCGCGATGATCTATACATCAAAAGAACCGCTATCCTCTGAAGTTGTGCGCCTCCTATTGTGGACTTTGGCTGATTACTAAATTCCACAAAAATCACGAAAATATCAACTGCACAGCACGTTCTGGGTACTCAGGAGTGACTGCAAGTCACTATCGAGCAGATTTCGGGCTATTGCATCACCATTCACTACAGAGTTGTTGCTGCAAGACTCCAAGGTGTATTTGGAGGCACGGGAGCAGGTGCGATGGTAAATGCAGGCACTGGCAGGGGCACCGTGTCAAGTGACTTTAGATCTATCTGAAATGTCTTACGGGCTAAACTCAATTGTCAACGGGCTAACTCCAAGTGTCTATTGTGTACTGACAGGCACGGGAGCTGGTGCGATCCTAAACGTAGGCACTGGCAGGGGCACTGTGTCAAATGACTTGAGATCTATCTGAAATGTCCTATGGGCTAAGCCCAATTGTCGCCCAATTGTGAATGGGCTAACTTCAAGTGCCTATTGTGTATTGACAGGCATGGGAGCTGGTGCGATTCTAAATGTAGGCACTGGCACGGGCACAGTGTCAAATGACTTGAGATCTATCTGAAATGTCCTACAGGCTAAACTCTATTGGCAATGGGCTAATTCCAAGTGTCTATTGTGTATTGACAGGCATGGGAGCTGGTGTGACCCTAAACGTTGGGACTGGCAGGGTCACAGTCAAATGGCATACAATCCAACTGTAATGTCCTGAGGTGCACTGAATTGACGATTCAGCTATCTCCTTCATGCTCTGCAGATTACCCGTGAGCTATTGACCATAGAGATTCTCCTACGGGCTAAAGACTCTAGTACTATACTATACAACAATTCTTTTCGCATTTCTTGTACAATACTATACTATACAACAAATGATATCCGGTCTGCCATACTATAACATACTATACAACAATTGAATCCTAGACAACAACGCATTGTTGTATAGTAATCGAGATGTTGTGTGCAGTGATTTATCACATGAGAGGGATCCAAAACTCACACCCGTGGCACTAGGAGCACAAAACATGCTGTGTTGTTCGACTTCATCAAAGTGTGAAACCGATTTAGCACTGTTCAATACCTTTGCGCCTCCTTTTGCCACTGAAATCTTACCCATATGTGAAATTTTGGACTGTTGTTCCTTGTTTTACCATACAACAATTTGTATTGTTGTACAATACAACAATTGAAATTTTTGAAGCCATACTATACTATACTATACAACAATTTATTTCTGAGAGTTATACAATACTATACCATACAACAATGCAAAATCCTCGGCCAATACTATACTATACTATACAACAATTGAAACGAATTGTTGTATGAAACGCTGCTGGAAGGCCCCTTGCCGCAGCTGCAGTCCACATGAAGTAGACGGAAGCTGAATGTGTTGCAGACGTCCATATCTGAAGAAGGAAGGAGTTTGAAACGTCCAATGGGAGTGCAACCACAACAGCATCCTAACGAAGCGACCCTGCTACGTCTACTGCATGGCATGGGTGAAACAGTTCGAGTAATGGATCTCAGTACCAGAGGATACTCCCTTGGATACAGCACCGCCAGACAGCGATTGATGGCGATCAGTGTAATCCCCGCGAGCTGGCCAACTATGCAACTGTGCGCCAGAAAGATGCCAAGCACGCCGGCCTTCGAGTCTATTGCTTGTACAATGTCAGACCTGAAACACGGGTTCCTTGTTCCTGTAGACTGCGTAAGAAGTTTCAGTGCGCACCACTAAAACTACATAGTTTCAGTTGCAATATCAGTACTCGAGAGTGCGTTTGACTCATCTTAGGATTTGGCGCATTGTTTGTTGACAATGACGAAAAACTTGGAATGCACCTTACGTATGGTAAACTCAGCAACTCAGCTACGCGTCCATGCAAGATTGCATGTACGCTTTGCAGTCGCGAGCAGCGCACGTTTTCAATAACGGAAACTGAAACTTAAGAAATACTTTTACTGCAAGTGAAACTAAAATGAAAACTTTAAACTGATATTGATACTGCAACTGAAACTTAGTCAGTTTCTATGGTCACCACTGACCTGGACAGCTGCAGCGCATTCACCAGCAGCACTTGCCCGAGTCTCACACAGGCGACGCAGTCGAACAAGCCGGCGTGAAAGAAGAGGCGAAAGACGGGGGCTTTCAAATTAGTTCGCCTGCGCACGTGGAGCAGGACCGCACCAAGACATAGAGTGGCAGCGTGACCACTGCGACGACCACGCTCAGCAGGCCAGATAGTTCAGCCACGACTTGCCACCAGAGCGTGGTCGAGGTTCCCCACTTTCGCCGGCCACTCGAACTTGAAGCGAACGTTTCAACGCCGGGCTGATACATCGCGTGCGGATTTGTAGCGGATTAGAGCACTTGTGCTGTGCAAACATCGCATTTGGTCCACCGCCAACGATATAAGCCTCCGTGTTGCGTCGCGTATGTACGAAGGTCCTTCACGTTGAATGTTCGACTCTCTACGAAACCGCCCGTCCGTCCGCCCTTGGCTTTCGCGATATTCGTAACTCGAGAAGCTTGGGCTACCTTGTTGGGGTCCTAAAATATGGTGTTGCACGTGTCAACACATAGGCCTTTATTCTGCGTAACACGTAAGATTTTTCACCGCTTGCTGGCGAGGTGGAGGTGCTGCAGAGGCACCGAAGTCGGCGAAATACCTAGGTACACTTTGCGCGTCACGCTGTCGTTTTCTAACGGGTGAACCAATTTCGACGAAGCCAATTTGTAGCAAAACCATATACCGTAAATACTCTAATAAGCCCCCGGGGGCTTATTATTTCAACCTCCCTCTAGGAGGGGGTACTAACTACTTAGTATTGGAGGGTGGGGGCTTATTCGAGGGGGAGGGCTTATTTATTCAACCCCCTTCCAGTCCAGTCACCAAATGTACAGAAGTTGTACCAATGGCATACCAAACACACCTTCTATAGTCCAAATATTCTTAACATACCACGTACTAAAGGCATATTTATCACTTGTAGTAGTTGTAGTAGTACTATAGTACAGTATACATGCACACAGTGTACCCAATAGTACACATACAGGTAGTATTGTACTTGGGGGAGGGGGTACTATTGGAGGCGGGGGGCTTATTATTTCAACCGCCCTCTAGGAGGGGGTACTATTGGAGGGTGGGGGCTTATTCGAGGGGGAGGGCCTTCGACCACCTTGGTGATACTCGTGGGTTGCGCCGACGCCGTCTCATTGAGTAACAGGTAAACATAGCGATGCAACGCGTTACAACGACAGCGACGTAGCTGTATCGCTTCAACTTCCAACTTGCAGCCCACAAGGACACGACAGGGTCTTCTTCAAACAATTTCTCAGTTGAGTCGAGAATACCACCAGTAGCCACGGGTTGGCAGCCGTGAAAGCACCTCGCGTGGCCACAAACACAGTCGTGATCGGTCCGTGGGCCAGCTCCTCGCTGATTCCCAGCAGTCTCCAGCTGATCATGGCCGCTCTCACGACGCTGTCAACGATCATCAGAGCTGCCAGAATCACGCCACAGACAAGCGTGTTCAGCTCTGCCTTCTCTGTACGGGCTCCTCGCGCGCTCCTACGCGTGGCCTCGCCACGCATGGCGCTATCCTGATTCAGGGATTTGCGGTGTCGCGCCCTTCTTTTCAGGCTCACGAAGGCGGCGGTGTAGCAGAGAATGACGAGAAGGCAGCAGGCGAAGGAGTAGGCCGGATAGACGACCTCGTCGGTGATTTCGTAGAACGCCGGGTGCTCGTTGACGATGGCTGTCCCGTTTCTTGCGAAGCCGGCGAGGTACAGTGTAGGAAGGCCCCTGGCCAAAGCAGCGACCCACATGAGCGAAACGGCTGCCGATTGTGTCGCAGATGACCACATCTGCACGAGAAAGTGACGCGTCTACACACAGATCCTCACTGAAAAGAAGTGGCGAGAATCTCGCACCTGGGAATACTTCACTGGGCACACTACAGCCAGACAGCGGTTGACTGCAATCAGTGTGACGCCAGCCAACTGACCCGTGATGCTGACGTGGGCCAGGAACACGCCCGGGACGCCAAAGTACGCGTCTATCGTTTGAACGACGTCGGGCCAAAAATCAGCAAAGCCTGACCTCCCTAACTCCGATATGGTTAATAGATAAACAAGCGTGCAAACCTGGACAACTGAAGCGAGTTGACCAGCAGGACTTGGCCCAGTCTGACCCAAGACCCGCAATCGAAAAGACCGACGTGAAACAAGAGACGGTAAACCGGCGCCTTCAAGTCCGCGCTGCGATACTTGTGGAGAATGAACAAGACGAGAACGTAGAGCGGCAGCGTGACTGAGGCTACAGCCACGCTCAGCAGCCCAGATAGCTCGGCTATGCCTCGCCACCACCGCATGATTAGTCTGCTACAACCAAAACGTGGCCTTCACGCTGTTTCAGTTTGTTTGCCATTCGCGCACAGCCTAACCTACATAAGCTAACCTGTCGCCATTAAGTGCGTGTTGCAACACTACAGTTTGCTTGGAGCTCACAGCTACAAATTGGTTGTGTGCTTAGCCCAACCGCCGACGTCGTAATACCAAGGCCAGCGAACTTTTTATGACTCCTACGTCGACGAATAGCAAATCAATTTCTACCCGGGCGAGCCTCGCAGATATGTAATGCGCTCATCTCACTGGACGGAACGGAACACAGCCGCAGATGTGGAGAGGCCAATTTGTCAATAGTGGAAGTGGTTGAAAGGAAAGAATATTGCGTATCCCTCTGTGTACATGTAGCATGTGCATTAGGTGTGTACATATGTGTATGTGGATGTGCTGACACTGGGCCAGCTTTCATGACGGCTTTTAGTCGGCACGTTACTCTGAATGCTCGCGTGTCAAACTATGAAGGGTTGAAGTTACACAGCTCAGCATTCGAAGCGTTGGGCTGGAATTGTATAGGGTCGAAGACGTCCTCACTTCATTAATAGTCTGGTGTAACTCATTTGTCAGAAGCAATCCGTCAATTAGATAGGAATTGCGCATAGAACGTACCTCGTTCCGCTCACAGTTTTGACATACCGTCTGTCAACTGTCAGTCAAGCAAGACATGACTTCTTGCGAGCTGAATTTCAAGCGGAGCATTGACAATTGGTCTGCACAGTCATTATTGCGACGCTGAAGCATCATCAGTGAACGTCGAGCGGGCTACTTCATCCACATATAAAAGGTTACGCAGCGAGAGGCTATCGCAACCAACCCAACATCGCAATCTCAGAACAGTTTCAACCGGTTGTCACATGCGACTGCCTCACCCACACACGCGCTCCCTCTACGCTTCATTCACCCTTTCTCAGCGCTTGGTGCCTCCATACGAATTCATCTCTGTGTCAGCTACGAGTACGACCACTCCCGATCGGTCGTTCTTCCATATGCTGGCGATCTCCTCCACTGTCTTTCCCCTGCTCTCTGGCATCTTGGCCAGCAAGAAGAGGAAGGCGACCGCTGCGCCGGCCGTCAGCGGTAGCGTGGCGTAGGAGCCCACCAGGCCCTCCAGCGGCGGGTACAGCAGGGAGATCATCACTGCAGAGAGCCAGCTGCTGCCCCACGAGGCGCCGCTGGTCAGGGCGCGTCCCGCCTGCGGCGTGATCTCCAGCGGCAGAACAATCATCGTGTGGAAGGGGCCCAACAGCTGGCCGAACAGACTCAGAAACAAGCTGCTGCCGCCCACGATGGTGCGCGCCAGTGTCCCAGGTGTCAGTTGCCCGGCTACGAAGAGGCAGACGGTTGCCACGATCCCTATGGCGACCCCCACAAGATACATGGTCTTGCGCCCGAAGCGGTCCATCAGCCCCAGCAGAGGGGTGAGAACGACGAAGGCCACTGAAGGCACCTGCAGAGCCCAGACTGTGAACCAGGGCGCCTGCTCGTCTGTCAGGCCCATGGCGCGGATGAGGTCGGTGGAATAGAGGATGGCGATGTCTGGAAGTGGGAGGCCGGGTGCGTAGGGAAAGGAGATTTAGGATCCGTGAATTGAGTAGTAAACACGTTCACTGTGGCTATGTAAGGTCAATCAAACGTTTATACTGCACTGCAGTTCCGATATTGAACGATGTCTTCGCCATCAAACTTTAGTATTGTACAGTACGTGTTCCACCGATATGTACTAGCCGTGCAGCGACTATGGTGAGACCCACCGATTCCCCCAAAGTTGGAGGCGAAGGCGGCCACGACGCAGATGATCAGAGGCCACCTGAGATGGCGCGTCTTCAGGATCTGCCAAAGACTGACCTCCTTTTCTGCGCTGGCCAGCTGTTTCTCCACCTCATATTCCTCCCTCTGCTTGGCCCAATCGGCCTTCTCTCCCCTGTAGAACCAGAAGGACTCCTCCGCCTCCTTCTCTCTGCTCTCGGTGATGTAGAGGTGTTTGGGCGACTCCTTGAGGAAGAAGAAAGAGGCCAGATGGAACGCGGACGGTATGGCCGGCGCCAGCAGCGCGTAGTGCCACAGATGGGCCTGGCCCAGCAGCGGTGGCAGCAGTATGGCGGCTCCAATCACTGCATTGACCACTGGGAAGACCATGCTCGTGTAGCCTATGGCGCCGGCCTTCTCGTCAGGGGCGCACTCGGCCATCAACACGGCCGTCATGAGGCACTGGCCGTTGGCCAGCCCTACCAGGAAGCGCCCCAAAATCAGGAGCTCGAATCGCTCCAGCGGCTCCACCGCTAGGAACTGCGCGACGCAGCCGGCGATGCAGATGACGTTCTTCAAGAGCAGAATCGTCTTGACGCGACCTGGAATGTCTCAGACGATTTTCAAAGGGTTTGTATGTTCAAGTAAAATAATGTGTAGTATAGAGTTGGTTCACCAATTCTATCCGCGATGAAACCGAAGCTGAGCGATCCCACTGCCGCTCCGATGGAGAAGGAGCCAGAGGCCAGAGACCACAGGGCGTCGGCTTGAGGCGCCGTGACGTTCGCGCTGTAACTCCGACTGTAGGAGGTCGTGATGAATGGAATAGCGAACGCTGACGCCTGATTTAGCGCGGCCAGATGCATGGACGGGGCGAAACTGAGCACGTAGTGTAGTACATTGGCAAAGAGCAGATAGGCCATTTTGACCGTCCGTATAAAACTTCCACTGCTTTTGTCAGACAAAGATGTTTCCAGTGGAACCGATCTGAAGGGCTGTTTTGATTTAACACTAATCTTGGAACTTTTGACTCGAGAGAAAACGTTTGTCTCCAAAGCGTGTAAGCAAACAACGCGCCGAGTGCGCCCTAAATTGCAGGCACTCAGAGCAAGAAGGAGCCTGTTGCAACAACATATTCGCGCTAGTGAAGCGGAACAAAGCACGCAGGCTGAACTGTCCATTGTGCAAACAAAGCAGCTCTTCAGAGCCTTGTCCTCTCGCTCTTCAGTAACAGGAGGGTTCACGTGTAAAACCGGAATTATGCAACCCGCTGGCGATTGCGCTGATATTGGAATAATGTGTGCACGAACAACCAACTACCGCGACTAAAACAACTTGCGCAACGCACTACCAACAATAGATGTGTGTCCTTGACTGTGCAGGTAAGGTGCACTTCGCCAAGTATTTTGAAGCAGAAATTATACCAAAACAAAGCTGCAGAACACGCCCCTAATGACAGTCGCTGGTGAAACGCGATTTGCCTAATTTGCTGGACTGCACGGCGTCGTACTCCCGGTGTCATATCCCCAGAGACAGTAAGTCCAACTGGCACGATCCAAATTCACGAGCGCTTTACTGAAGCTTCAGACAGGCGGCAAGCCAAGAACAGATGCTGGGGCTCCATTGTTTGAACGAGGCAGGCTGACGTTGCTCAGTATTCTCCACTGATTATCAGCGGCTTCCCAGCGTTCGATAGAGGCTACATAGTGGTCCGTGCCATTGGCATCCCTGTAGCGTCCACCGAACACGTAGAGCCTTCCATCCACTTCGACCATGCTGAAGAAGGCTCTTTTCTTCTTCATGGACGGAAATGGACTCCACTTGTCCCTGCTGACGTCGTAGCGTTCACAGCTGTTGTGGTAGGTCGGCGGAGGCTCAGTGCGACCGCCGCAGACGACAAGAGAAGGCGTCCCGTCCAGTCTCAGCACTGCTGACGCCGCGAACAGTCGTTGGAACGCCATTGTGGAGTTCAGCAGCTGCCAAGGTCCTCCGCTCAATACGTTGTAGCGCTGCAGAGAGCTGTGGTTGGCGAGGCAGCTGGCGCAGTGCCCGCCGATGAGATAGACGTGAGGTTCGACGAATTGACTGCTGTGGCAGCAGATGGGCCCTTCGGTGATGTTCACTGTTGTCCAACGCCGCTTGCCGACATCCGCGACGTCGCAGGTGTCGGAATCACAGAGGTAAACGCTGCCATCTGTAAGAATACCTACTTCAAACGATAGCGACGGGTATCACCCACTGATCATTATAACGGCTCTCCTTCATGGCCATTATGTTTCACTGCAACATTTCGCAAACATTTATCATTCATAGTTACGAAGTAAAATCTTCATTCATACCAGCAACGCAGGAAGACGCGTAGGTGCTGACCACGCTGTGCGTGTCCGTCCACCTGACGACCGTACCACTGCGCATGTTGACAACTTCCGTGCTGTTGAGCACCTCTTTGTTGGAGTCGACGCCTCTCGACGATCCCACCATCACCAGAACTCTGTCGTCGTCTAGCGCCGCCGCCGTGTGACCCCATCGCTCTGCGAGCAGAGCCTCTCTTCTTTCCACCAGCCTGTTTGCTACACGGTCGAACTGGAGAATCTTGGAGGAAGCGCGTCCGTAAGCGCCGCCGCCGAAGATGAACACGGCTGTTATGTAAATTGTGAGTTTGGCCGTAACGGTGGCACTGCTGATACTGTCGCTTCAACTCAGAATAAGGCAGCTGGCTTACTCTTGTAACGCCTTGGCCACAAGTGAACTAACGCTGTTCCCACAGAGACCAGCAAGACGCTCAGCACTGCTATCTGGGCGATCCACACAGCACCGTTCTGGATAGTGCAGCTGAAATTGATCGGCCGTTTCAGACTCTGCAGTCTGCACTAGGCGTGTTGCGGTCTACAGGTTCGTCGATTAGAGCACTGTATTCACACTGTTTAACTATACTGTTAGGCGGTCCCAATGTCTCTAGTCCATTCCGATTCCCTTACAGCGAACTGTAGTACCTCTTGCGGCCTGCGGCCGTTGCTGTGCCAGTTCGAGAATTGGCACTCGGCTCCACTACTGCACTTTGCCAGTTCATGACTTCTTCACGCCTTCACTTCACGCAGTTATTGCCTGAGCGGTACTCCTACTAAGACTACATGTAACACTGACAAAACGAACACATTTTGTATGTAATGCATACACATACCGACGAGAGACGGCTTAAGATGTTCGTACGTTCGGTGTGCTGCATGCTTCGGGAAGAGCGAACGCTGCCCGTGAAAGTGTGCGGGGAAAAGCTGTTATCGGATGATAAAGCGGGGCAAGTAAAAGTCGCCGCATGGGCTGACTCTGCAATGAAGTCAGGGTATGTAAGTACATACATTAGAGCGTGACGCATAAGACCGAATATGGCTGCATGTGCTGCAGCGATGAAGCCAAACAAATCAGGACAAACATTGGTGGAACACTTGCTACAATATGTGTTTTGTTGCCTAGCGTATTGTGCGTATAACCCATAACCACACCTTGTATACGCTTTATGCGATGGGCACATTTCACGCACCTTTGTGCCCGGATTCATTACGACGGCAAGCAGCAACAGACGTGACACCTCCGAGGTACCTAGTACGTGATACTCTGAGGAGAAAAGCAAAACGCCCATTGAGTACTCCACATTTGTCCAAATTGTAACTGCATATAAGAACAAAGAAACCAACTTTCAACTTTTCATACGATCAGTTTGGAACGTGCGATGTGGCTACGTGAAAATCGCAGCAGAGAGTAAGATTCACTTGTTGTCTGCGATAGCGAATGACCACAACCTGTCTCTGTGTTTCTCAGCGCCACGTGGTGGGTGGGCCAATGCTTCAGCCGTCTCTGCTCACTGATGGAAACAATGGAGCTCACTTGACGACCAACCTGCATGACTGAGCGTTGACAGTGCGGGTACCGGCGTCCTTTGCGTCAAACGATGAGAGGGAGTTCAGTCTTCGGAGGGAAGGCAGTGTGCGCCACGTGCCAGAGAAAGAGAAGGAAATGATGTCGACCGAAAGGAGCGGCGTTTTGGGCATCGTTCACGCGCTATCAGTGGCATTTGCTTATTATTTCGGCAGTTTCGCTGATGCACAAGGTCAGACGTCTACTGGCGACTGGAACCATGCTTGCCCTCACCGTGCAGCGTTTTAGGTTGCGCGTCAAGTCCCTGCTTGAACGGCAACTGTAGCAGTGGAATAAATGACTCCTACATCTGTAGCTGCCTCGTAAACTTTACTGGCCTCCACTGCGAGACAGGTGAGAATTGGCGGCACCTGAAAACTTATGCGAATGTCGCGCTTCGAGCAAGCGTTGATTTCAGAACTATTCTGGAATCTTTTTTCTAACTCCACCTGCAACTCGGCCAGCTGTGTGTTTGGCAACTGCGTCCTTTCTAATGGAAGCGGCGGCGACGTCTGCGTTTGCCTCGCCGGTTATGAGGGAGCGTCGTGTGACACGGGTGCGTAACATCAAACCAAAGTGGAGGAAGCGTCAATTGCAATGCGATCAACTTCACAAATGTTGTCGCAGAAACGCTAGAGTGCGCCTCGAATCCTTGCGTCAATGGCATATGCGAAGAGCTAGTCAATGGCTACCTCTGCAACTGCAGTTCCGGGTTCGAAGGTCGCCACTGCGAGAACGGTAAGATCTTCCTATCCTGACAATCGTAACACAAATAATGTTGCAAGAGAGTACCGTGCATGCACAAGTTGTGTATGAAAGGTTTCTCTGTGGAACTCAGACCTCATAGAAGACACTGCAATCATAATGATGCGCTCGCAGTTCCACTCATCTTATGAGCGAAGCATTACCATGACGCAGCAGATTCTACAATGCAAGGCATTCCAGGTCAACCGACCAACAACTCAACTTGTGTCTCCAATCCTTGTGGCTCATACGGGCAGTGTGTTGAAGGCAATGACTCCTACACTTGCGATTGCCGACACGGGTACAGTGGTCTCACCTGCGAAGAAGGTGATTTGTAAAACACTTGCCGCCTTGCATCAAATGATGAACAGCGCCGATGTAGGGACATAGGTCCACAATAATCTTACAGAAATCCTGGAGTGCGCGTCGAGCCCTTGCGTCGCTGGAACGTGTCACGAACTAGTCGGCGGCTACCTCTGCGCCTGCCCCGAAGGCTTCACTGGGCGCAGCTGCGAGATTGGTCACATCTATTCTGATTGAATTTAGCTAGTGTGCCGCGATGCTGAACGCAAGAGAAACTACCTACTGTAGATCTAATCTTCCTTCCTTTTACTTCCGCAGAGATTGAAACATCGCCGTGCCTGTCGGCGCCTTGCATTCACGGAAGCTGTCGAGTAGACAACGATTCGTATGGGTGCGACTGCGACGCGGGCTTCGTAGGAACCGATTGCGCAACAGGTTACATACGTACCGAAAGCGCACTGTGCGCCAATTGAGACAGTATCGACGTCAAATTTATTACGATGTCTACCAGTTACATTCAGATGTCGATGAGTGCGACTCGAACCCTTGCTTGCATGGGACCTGCGACGATGTAATCGATGGTTACAACTGCGAATGTCCCATCGAGTACAGAGGAACACATTGCGAAGAAGGTTCGTTGAACTTCGTTTTCGGTAGAGTCGCACAACAGCAAGAATCAGCACTTGCTCGATGTTGATTCCTTGCAGAAACTTGTTTCGCCGATCCATGCAAGTGTGATGGGTGAAGTTTGGGTACACGGTGCCGTGTGATTGTTCCGTTGGTTAGCTGCCGTTCTCATGCTTATTCTTTGGTTTCTGCTTCTTAGCTGCGCTCCCACGAACTGTCATCTTGGGATCTCTTGCCTAGGTTCTAGTTCTCATGTGGTTTCATCCGCCTCTCTCGTGCATAGAATGCTCTGTCATCTTCTCACGCTTGTAGATTGTTTTGGTATCGCACGCCACAGCCGTTGTTTCTAGCTATGTTTGGGTTTGCTCTCCGCTACTTAAGCTGCCGTGATTTCGTCCATGAGACGCTGGTGTTTACGATGTAGCCGTTAGCTTGGGTTGCTGTTGCTGCTGAGTTGCGGACGAAAGAAACAAGCTGGGGAGTCGAGAGTCCCGACACAACCATTACAAATGGTGTCCGAGCCTCGAGACGAACCTGCTGGTATCGTGCTCCTGTCAAAAAGGAGGGGGGTACCAATGAAGACCTGAAGAGCTGTGGGTCCGCCAGTGGAGTCCTGCCAAGCGTCCAGTGCTTGCTGCCGTCCAGTCTAGCCGTCCCGTGCTGCCGTTCAGTCCTGCCGCCCTGTCAAGTCAAGCTGCTGCGTCGCGTCTGTCCCACCCGTCAAGCCGTGGTGACGCCCTCCCAGGCGTCCTGTCCAGTGGAGCCGTTGCGTCACGCCGCCCCAGGCGTCCATCCAGTTGAGCCGTTGGGACACGCCGCCCCAGGCGTCCGTCCAGTGTTGAGCCGTTGGGACGCTGCCCCAGGCGTCCAGTCCAGTATGTGCCGTTGTGTCACGCCGCCCCAGGCGTCCCGTCCTGTCACGCCGTCCCAGGCGTCCCGTCCAGGCAAGCCACTGCGTCTATCGGTTACGTCCAGTCGTTGCGCCCAGCCATTGGGTCCTGCCTTGCGTCAAGCCAGCTGTAGCGCCCACCATTGCGTCAACCTGCTGCGTCCTGCCATTACGTCCAGCCAGCCGTTGGGTCCAGCCAACCGTTGCGTCCAGCCTCTGCGCCCTGCCGTTCCGTCCAGCCATTGCGTCAAGCCGTTGCTACAAGCCGTACGCCTTCTTGCCGGGTCCAGTCGCGCTGTCCAGTCAAGCCTTCCGCCAAGCTGTCCAGTCATTCCGTCTACTGTGGTCGTGGGGGTAGAGTGGAGAAGCTCGAGTGGAGGAGTCTGCTGAGGTGAGCAGTCTGACAGAGTTGAGAAGCTGAGGAAGCCGACTGAGGAGCGAGAGAAGCAAGAGAAAACGTGCTGCGGAAGGAGGACTGATTGGTGAAAGTAGGCTGCGCTTAGTTTGGGGTTCTGAAGGTGGTGATTTTTCTGTTGGAGCTGGTAGAGGTGATCTCCCGAAAGAAGGGGGAGATGTGATGGGTGAAGTTTGGGTACACGGTGCCGTGTGATTGTTCCGTTGGTTAGCTGCCGTTCTCATGCTTATTCTTTGGTTTCTGCTTCTTAGCTGCGCTCCCACGAACTGTCATCTTGGGATCTCTTGCCTAGGTTCTAGTTCTCATGTGGTTTCATCCGCCTCTCTCGTGCATAGAATGCTCTGTCATCTTCTCACGCTTGTAGATTGTTTTGGTATCGCACGCCACAGCCGTTGTTTCTAGCTATGTTTGGGTTTGCTCTCCGCTACTTAAGCTGCCGTGATTTCGTCCATGAGACGCTGGTGTTTACGATGTAGCCGTTAGCTTGGGTTGCTGTTGCTGCTGAGTTGCGGACGAAAGAAACAAGCTGGGGAGTCGAGAGTCCCGACACAACCATTACACAAGTTGGGCAACTGTGTCACAACTGATGGTTCGCGCCACTGCGCTTGTCAAAATTCGACCTCAATCATGTGCTCCCCAGGTACATGCCTACTGTACTTCGTAGTGTTTTCCTGCCACTTCAAACACGACAGCTATGCATTTCAGCTTGTGAGTCAAACCCTTGTGCGCAAGGCAATTGCAGTGAGTTTGCTGGCGGATACAGATGTGATTGTTTCGATGACTACACCGGCTCTCTCTGCGAGATTGGTAACTGCTCGACCACAATCCACCATCTATTATTCAGTTCATGCAATAAAACGTGAAGTTGTCGAATTGAAGCGCTTGGTTCAGCCTGCAGCGTCAATCCTTGCGCGAACGGCGTCTGCGCAGACACCTCGAACGGCTCCAGAATTTGCACTTGCGTGGATGGGACGGACAAACTCTGCAATGACCGTGAGAATTTCTGATTTGTGAAATGTAGTGATCTCCTATTTATCTCTCTTGCCCAATCAAGCGTGTCTGTCCGATCCATGCGTCCACGGGAATTGCTCAGAATTGACGATGGCCTACGAATGCGAATGTCAATCCGGTTTCACGGGCGCAAACTGCGAGATTAGTGAGCCACATTCTTGTTGTTGTTACTCAGACAATTTTCAACTGAATGGAATACACGCTTCTTAATACCCAGACATTGACGAGTGCGAATCCAGTCCATGCGTCTACGGGACTTGTGTGGACGGCATCGACGGCTACAGGTGCAACTGCCAGACTGGAATCGTCGGCGTCAACTGCGAGGAAGGTGAAGGGTGGAGCGAAATATTACGAGTGGTGCGTGCTCCGAAGGTGATTGCATTGACAGACGTGCTCGAATGCAGCGAGAATCCCTGCCGAAATGGGGAGTGCGTGGAGTTGGTGGGCTCCTACTGGTGCAACTGCTCTTTCGGGTTCGACGACCCTCTATGCTCTACAAGTGAGTGGCACCGACTTGCTTGAACCAGCGGTTTATTCGAATATCCGTCACGGAAAGCGACGAGCTTTCAGCAGCCGTTCAAACGCTTCAGAAATCTGCGCCTCTTTCCCCTGTCACAACGGCGGGCGCTGCAAAGGACTGTATTACAGTCACAGTTGCACCTGTCCAGGATACGAAACCGACAACGGCTACTATCCGTTCTATACAGGATTCCTCTGCGAGGAAGGTACAATATGTGTGCCCTTGTGTGGATCTGGTGTTGCCATAAAATGTGACAGGTTTCCTATAAACACAAGATCCTGACAAGGCCAACCAATTGGCGCTTCTAATCGCCGCTCCGCTTTTCAGTGAACTTCTCGTCAGTGTGCTCTGTAGCCAACGGCCTGTATCTCCCTGAAGAAGACAGGTGCTACACCGCCCACGGCGGCGCAGGCAATCAGTTGCGGTGGGGCGACGCCCAAGCATCTTGCAGAGAAGAAGGAGCCCCATTTCAACTGGTCGGCAGACTGGCCACTGTGAGAAGCACCAGCGCCATTGAAGACATCACCACGTTTGTCCTCAACACAGTTGGGGCGGCGGCGGAACTGTGGCTGGGTACGTGTGCAGTGGGAAAGGCTGCAAATGGAAGATCGTCTGAATACAATGACGAGCTCGTGCGACTGCCGCAAATGGTCCTTACGTGACACGTTGTGCGCCCTGCTATGCTTTGCAGGCCTTTTCCGCCCAGCCAGGGCGAGCAATGCAGACTTACTGACCGATTATCGATTCATGATCAACGAAAGTGTGGTGCCGTCGCCGGCAGATGAGTATTGGTCCGCCAACATTCTGAATCCAACTGACAATCTCGCCATTCACGACAACCACGTCACGCTAGACGACGACCTCACTCTCGACACTTCCATCGTTCTGAAGGTTCGGCAACCACAGAATGTCCTCAAATTCGAAGATAGTCCCAACCCCAATGCAACTCCATGTTCAGACGACCTTCGAGGTTGAGGACTACCCCACGACCAGTTTACAAGACCGCCTTTGCGAGTTCGAGCTCAGTGAGGCAATTGGGACAATTACTGTACCTCCATGCTTCGGTCGGACGATCACAAAGGAAGCCACGCATTCAGACCCGTGCACGTCCAACCCCTGCTGGAATGGCGGCACGTGTCGCTTTGACGTCGACCACTACCACTGCGACTGCCGGGTGGAGTTCACTGGCTACAACTGCGAGACCGGTTGGTGTTTGGTTTGACCGTGGTTGTCTCTGAAGGGCGCTTGAAGCAACTGCAACTTCAGATGTGAACGAATGCGACGCGGACCCCTGCAAGAACGGCGCCACTTGCAAGAATTACTTCGACGGCTACGCCTGCTACTGCAGGGAGGGCTACCTAGGCATGAACTGTGGGTGAACCGATGAACGGCTACACTGTTGATTTCCTTCAGATTCAATCAGCGATCAAACTCGAACCTCGAAACGATCAAAAGCGATCAAATATGATAGTGGGTTGGCACATGTTTATGACGCTAACCTCCACTCACAGGCGGCGTGTCCACTCTCTCCTCCGTCGAGTACGTGATTCGCGAGAACTACTACTGCTCCAGCCAGAGGCGCTTCAAAGTGGCCGCCAGTCACGACGAAGAAGCGGTCATCGGCAGCTGCTATGACGACTGCACTGCCTCTGGGGAATGCGAGGGCATCGTTCTCGCCTACAATGCCTCAAGGGGAACGACCTGTCAGGGCATGGGCCCCATGGAGGGGTGCGCATTTTCTGCCAGAGGCACTGCCGCTTGGAAAGCCGGTTGGTTAGCACAGAGCTGCGCCAGTAGCCTCCTTATCGCTGTTATGTATGTTCCCTTCAGAGAGGTGAGGGTGGATGGAAGTGGGTGGGAGGTGTGGGGAAGTGGTGAGGAGGTGGGGGGGGGGGGGGGGGGGGGGGGGGGGTGGGGGAGTGGGATGGAAGATCACGAGCTAGCTTCTTCCCCCTTCCCTTGCAGCTCCTGTTGGCTCCAACCTCTACCAGAACATGTCCAACAGCACCTGCTCTGGTCCCACGAAGGCGACAATCAGACTGAGTGACACACTGGAAGAAGAGCCTGCGCGCAACGTCTGCCAGGCGAGGTGCGACGAAGACGAGGAGTGCACTGGCTTCGACTTGGATCTGGACGCCGGCAACTGCCGACTCAAGCACAAGCAGATGGGACCCTGCTACGTTACAGCCAGTGACGCGCTAACAAGCTACTGGAAAGGTGACATGGGAAGCTGTCTCCCCGTCGATGTCTCTACGTTCTATTGATTGCAATTTACGCTGAGCGCTTATGTAACAAGTATACGAAACTTTCAGGCAGTCGACGGCGCTACCGATACTACAGCAAGCTGTGCGGCATCGACTGCCCGTACTACGGCGCAGACAACAACGCATATGAGACCAACAAGGAGAAAACTTGTCGATTTCACTGCGACCTCACTCCAACATGCGCCGCCTACATGTGGCAAAAGTCGAACCAAAGTTGCACCTTGAAACCATACTGGAGGAAGAAGGACTGTTTCGCTGATCCACAGAGGTGCACGTCGATCAAAGGAGGTGATCGATTTCTCACTTGAATCCTCTATTGAAACAGTTCTGAAGAAAGCGTGGGTGCTTCAGCTCACCCCAGTCAGGAGTACGTCGAGAAGGAGACGCGGATGACGTGCGAGCTAAAGACTCTGCACGAGGAAGAATACTCGCCAGCCAACGCCTGGGAGAGGTGCAAGGCAGCGTGTGAGACGTACCCCAAGTGCATGGGCTTCCAGTTCTTCGGGGACGACTCCAAAGCCATCTGCACCACCAAGAAGTGGATCGCGCAGTGCACGCCTTCCGAGAAGAATTTTCGTCTCTACCACAGGAAAGGTGGAACGTTGCAATTAGTATGCAATGCATTGCATCAGCTGCTCATTTGCATACATTCTCATGTGAAACGTTCTCGCTCGACCTTTTTGCAGACGCGCTATTCTGCAGCGAAGTGGACTACTGCGTCTACGGCTCGGTGTGCGAGCCTCAGCTGAACGGCACCGATTACAACTGCAGCTGCTCGGTTGGGATCATCGCCCACAGTGGACTGGAGTACAACGTCAGCACTGGGAAGGACTGCGAGATTGGTCGGGTTACTTTGCCGACTGTGCCTCTTGCAGTGGTTGACAGCATGGCAACTTTTGACCAAATTACATCGCTCAACTCTTCTTCAGACGTGGACGAGTGTGCCACTTTTGAGCCGTGCATCAATGGCGGAACTTGCGTGAACAAGCTTCTGACCTACAGTTGCGTCTGTCCGACAAGTTTCACTGGCAAAAGCTGCGAACTCGGTAGTTCTGGAATTAATAACAAGTGATGGGCTGACCTTGAAACTTCACACCATTCGTCAGACATCGACGAGTGCGTCCAGCACGGACCTTGTCAAAACGGAGCTGCTTGCCACAACACCTATGGGTCCTACTTGTGCAACTGTACCACTGCAGTCACTGGTACAGTTCCCCAGATTGAGTACGACAACTTCGAGGGAAGGCACTGCCAGACAGGTGCGTTTAAGACCCATGAAGCGCTTCTTCGCAAATTAATACATTGTGCCCTGTCAGTAATTGGGCCAATATACATAACCAGTGTTGAGATCGCGGTCAGTGAAGCACAATTCAGATATCGACGAGTGCGCAACGTTCACCGGCATGTGCCACAATGGCGCCACCTGCAAGAACACCGTTGGCTACTACGAGTGCAAGTGCCCTGCAGGCCTGCGAGGATTCAACTGCAGCGAAGGTACATGCGCTTGTGTAAACATCGTGTACTGCAGCGAAAATGTTGCTAGTGCGTTGCATCCTGAGGCATTCTGAGGCTAGCGCGAATTTCGCTCAGACATCAATGAATGCGACGAAACATCTCCATGCAAGAACGGTGCCACTTGCACAAACCACTTTGGTACCTACGAGTGCCACTGCAACAACGTCCAAACAAGAACTGAGCCTCCCATCGACTATGAGAATTTTCATGGGCGACACTGCGACACTGGTACTGTGCGGCCTACAGCAGCATCTCAAAAACTAACCTGCGTCCTATGTAGGTGCGGTATAAATGTTTCTTTCAGATGTTGACGAATGCTCCCTCTTCTCTGAGTTGTGCTACAATGGAGGCAGCTGCCAGAACACAAACGGAGACTACAAGTGCAACTGCGAGACTGGCTACAAGGGAGACAACTGCAGCGAAGGTTGGCGTTGACTGAGAGAATGTCGATTTCATTGCCAGAAGTTATTCGTCATAATAGAGCTTCATTATGTACGTCTGTATTCTCAGACATAGACGAGTGCGTTGAAACCTTTCCCTGCAAGAACGGCGCAACCTGCTCCAACTCTTTCGGGTCCTATAGCTGCAGTTGCGCCTCCGCGCTCACAAAGACAGCAACTGCGATTGTCTACCAGCCATTCTCTGGGGAGAACTGTGATAATGGTAGCAACACTTTTCTCTAAGGCTGTGTGCATACAATGTCGATAACGGTAACTGCTCATTGCCTTTGCATTTGAGATGTGAACGAGTGCTCCACAATGACGAATTTGTGCCTCAACGGCGGCACTTGTCAGAATCTCCACGGAAGCTACAAGTGTCAGTGCCCTCCTGCCTCCACTGGACACGACTGCAGCGCTGGTGGGAGCGCACGTTGTCACATGGCGTGGCTCTAATGAGCATCTTCCATTCAGATTTGCCGTGTCCGCCTGACTCGCAGGACCGTGAATTCTGCGAAGGCTGGGAAGCCTCTCTGCGCCACAACATGCGGAAGTATAGCGACGGTCAACCGCTGGAGGAGTCGGTTCACATGGCGCAGGCAAGGATGCTTGCTTGCCTGAGCTCAAATGTTGCACCATCGGAATGCTCAAGGATCTTTGTTCAGTACTGCCGGTTCCTGCGCCACCACCCGCGCGTACTCGACGTCTGCTGCCATCGAATGTGGGCCATCTGCGAGGAATACCTGCTTTGAAAAGGCTCGGATGCAGTCACACAGCTAATGATGAGGATAATATGAGAAATGAATCTCACTATGACGGCTGCATTAACTTATCGCAACACGCTCGTTTCCTTGGTCATCGACTGAAACGCTGGAACGACGACGACAACAATATTCTCCATCACCAGTGGATGGCGCGCTTGTGCTGCGAAAGGGCGTCCCAGTGGCCGAAGCTGGCGTGACAAATGTCGCAACTGATGACTCTGGCCGCGCGCTCTTGCGCTGCTGGGTGTGTGGCCGCGTGCTTCTCCAGGAGGCGGCGGTATTTGAAGGATCTTCTACAGTGGTCGCACTCAAAGGGGCGCGCTGTTGGGTGGTGCTTGTTGTGGTGGTTTCTGAAGGTGGTCACCCCAGGGATGGGAACTGACTCATGCACTGTCATTGCCACCGCAGCAGGTTAGGTTTTGTTGGTCAACCATTGTTACAGAATATTGAAGCGTTTGCAGAAAGTATAGTAAACAAACCCCCGGGAAGGAATCAACTACTGGCAAATACCGAAGCCATCTGGTTAATGCAACAGCCCACCTGAGAACGATGTTGCTCGAGTAGCGCTTGCCGCAGAGGTGGCACTGGTGCGCGAGATAGCTTCCGCTGTGGTTGACCTCGAAGTGATGCCACATACTGCCCTTTTGCTCAAAGGTTCGCTGGCAGAGTTCGCATTCGAAGCGACTGAAACGGTGTGTCTGCTTTGCCTCCTATCGTCGCAGCACAGATTGCGCGTAGTCAGCGAAGCTTCCAGCAACAGCGTTTGAGCAATGTAGTAGTTGAAACGCGTTTACTCTACAATTACACAACTGCTATACACCAGTAGTGAATCACAGATTTGCATGAACTTTAACCCACTGCTTGGAGTAGTGCTCCTGTTGCTCGTGCAGCTTCCTGCTCTTGTCATCTGGGAAGGCCTTGGCGCAGCCTCTGACTCTGCAGTCGAAGTGGCAGCCGGCCATGTGACCGAGGATGTGGTCGTCGAAGGCGCTTCCTTTTGTTACGCCGCTGAAAGATACAGTACCTACTATAGCTTTCTGAAAGTAGGAATGCATAATGCTTCCTTACCCGAATCCCCGGCGAGCCCACACAAATCCACACACGTCACAGGCTTTCAGTGGTCGCTTCTTCCTCTCCTTCTTGGTGGGGCTGCAATTCAGAGCAGATTTTAGTTTCAATACTTTGCTATCGAAGAAATCTGCCAAACAACCTAAATCTCAGCGCGTGCGAGTCCAGTTCGTGGCCCCTTCTATCGGCTTTGGTCGCCAAGACCTCAGGACAATTGTCGCACCGACAGGGCCAGCAAAGGTTTGACTTGCTGTTGCCATTGTTGACGTCATCGCTCGGTTTCTCGAACAGACTGCTGCAACGAAAGGCATGCATCTCCTACAAGAAAAGAAAGCAATAATCGTGCAACGTCAGACTCCTCGGATTCAAGTTGCTGGTATTACGAGACAAAGAATAGAAACACGAAACGTTCTCTTGTTGGTCGTACATTGTACTGTATGTATGTATGCCACGTGGGAAGCAGACAGGACGCACAGTTCTCTAAGACCCTTCTTGCAATTTCTGTTGGTCATTCACTCGCTTCCAACTGGCCTGTGCGTGAGATGCTCGTCGCAAGTGGGCACAAGCAGTCGGCGGAAGTTGGTGGTGATGAGGCCGCACTCGTCGCAGGCGACCACCGGCGGCGGCGGCAGCCACTCGGACTCACTGGCTCTTCTGCTCGATGCGCCAATTCGACCCGAAGGCCCAGAGGCCGTCAATTCTACGCTGAGCATAATTGTTTACTTGGTTTTCAACTAATCCAAGTTTTCAACTGACAAGAAACCGAAGAATTCTGCTCGCGGCGCGTTTGGTATTGGCGATGTCACTACGGTGATACGCGTTGGCGTTTCATATCTGATTAGAGACATGGTTATCGCTGTGTGAAGCCATTGCTACGACGCTTTGCAGATTGCCGATTTGTGCCTGCAGAGTGTACGGAACAAGGTCCACGTCCTGGCGTACCTAGTGCCTTACAGTACCGGTATGTGCCTACATGACGTGTGGATTGCACGACACTTAATGAGTGCACCCCTTTTACTGACTGCGTGCACCCCTATTACTGACTCAGTGCACCCAACGTAAATCTGGCCGGCGTCTAGAATTAGGTACTGACTGCATGCACCCCACAAAAATTACTGACTGAGTGCACCCCGTGAGGCTGGCCATCGCCGTCTGACACGGAGCGAGTGCACAGAAGGGGCACAGCAGGCCTAAGCAGGCGGTGAATTTGATGGAGGTGTTTATTCCACTTACAATTTGCTCTACGTAAAACTCGGTCGTCGTCGCGCTTGGCGAGTCTCAACTGAGGCTTAGCGCGACCACCAACTTCAGGGCGCGCAAAGCGTCCACCACCGGTCACCGGTCGCGTTAAGCCTAAGTTTCGTTCGACCCGCCAGACTGCAACGACGACTGACTCTTGTGCACTGTGGGCGCAGAGCAAGCCTATGCATAGCCTGAATTCAAACGAGAATCCTGCTTGAAGTTTATAGAGCGCCTTTCACAAGAGTGCCGACGAGTGGGGTGCACGCAGTCAGTAATTCTGGACGTCAGCCAGATTTATGTTGGGTGCACTCAGTCAGTAAAAGGGGTGCACGCAGTCAGTGATAGGGGTGCCCTCATTTCAAATTTTACCGTGTGGATTCGTGTCTCAGGTTTTCACACGCTCTGGCACTTGACTTCACATTGCAGTGGCGGCAGCTCAGCTGACAGGCTGACGTTTCCTACAACTGGGCTCGTGTGTAAGCACGACTGTTCATCGCAACGTGAATAACAGACGCAAGATGTGTACCTACATACATACGCGCATCAAACGTAATCTGCTCGTCATATTCTCTTTGTCAGCCTTTCTTAGTGGTCTCAGTTGTGGCAACCGTTGTGGTCGTTGTCGTCGTGGTGGGCCGTGGTGGCCGAGTGAAGCAACCGCAGTCGCATCTGGGGTTCAGTTGTGGTTCGTCTTACTGTCTGTGTATCATTAAAATTTTTACCTTCTCTTTACGATTCAGCAGAACTCAAGTGATCGTTCAAATTAATTTTAATCGATTTTAATTAATAAAATTCGTCTAACTCTAACTGTCTTAAGCAACTTTATTTATTATCTATTACTTCTTTGCCAAGTCATTTTGGCTTGACTGTCTTAATTTGGTTTCTGTGTGCCGTTCTGCCTTTCTTACTGTATCTTGCTAGATAAGACAACGCTAGATGAGTCAACATGTACCTGGCATCGTTCTCCTCGCAGATGTTCAGTCTCTTCTCTTTGGGCTGGAACACGAACACCATCTTGTCCCAAAGATTGAAGAGCTCCGCCCGGAACTGAAGCGTGGAGGAATCCCACGTAATTGTAGCAAATGTTGCTCTTGCCCTTGGTGTGTACAGAGTTGTTCAGTCGAGTTTCTCGGTCGAGAGAAGATATCGTTGTAACCAGCCACTCGTTGTGTACTGTATCCACAATTACATGTAGATTCTTAGCTTAAAATCCCCAAGATACGCGGCTTACTCCGGCTTTCTCGGCGTCATCGTTGGTGGTGCGACGCGTGGAAACCCCAAGACGGCGTCGTGCGTGACGAGCGTCCCTCTTGAGTCGATATCTTCGAGAAGCGACGGGAGTTGTCCTATTACTGTCATCTGAAAGCAGCATTAACAGGGGGAACGATTCGTGAGGCGAGTCTACATGCATGAATGTACAGCATGCAGCCAAGTATTGTCACGTACCGAAGGATGCTCCACAATGGCCCACTGATTCTAAACAAGTTACGGTATCACTGCCTACATACATACCCCACATACGAAGCATCTTACTCTACCTCCTTTGACTGAGCATCAGGCAAGCTCACTCACCAGGCGGCCCTCCAACGACGGAGCCGCAGATGCACAGACATTCGGGGCCTCTGACCGCTCTCTGCTGACGCTCACACTATAGCACCACTGTCGTCCGCTTTGCTATGAGATAACAGGTAAAATAGCGCCACAAATACAACGACGAGGGTCGAAACGTGTTCGAAGGGTGTCATTCTGGAGTGGTCCTTGCAGCACAGGGTACAATTCGTTCCTCTCGGCGCCGCTTCAAACAGCAGGATACGTGCGCTTCAATGTATTTGTTCCGATCACACTCGCGGCGGAGCCGCTGTGTTCTACATCAAATTGTAAGGACGTCGCGCTCGCGCTTTGATTGCCGTCGTCGCCTGTGACCGGCCCGATTTATACGCGCGATTCCGTCCGTTCCGTACGGCGCTACAAGAAGCATGCTCAACTTGCACAACACTTCTATTTACATCTACCTACCTTAAGCTAGAAGAGAAGCGTTCTCGCAATAGCTTTCAATGAGCATAGAACGCATTCTATTACACACACTCCGCAACCGATACACTGCCATTGGTAGTGGTTGGTTGCTGGACTGGAATTACACAATTGCCTTGTCTTACGGTCTCACCTGCATACAAGCGCCTTCCTTCTAAATGAGAACAGACTTGTGTATCAGTGCCAAGGCGAACCACTCGGCCGAAGGATATTTTCACTGACGACACGAAATACGGAGCGTCAGCGGACTGCACGCACTCCAAGAACGCTACATATTTGAGTTAAAATCACCCAACAAGGCCACACCACAATACCGTAATCATGGGAATCAGGCGGCGTGCGTGTGTGTGGTGGTGGGAGCAGGCTCAGTGGTGTTCCCAGGCGTGGTGGTGGGCGGAGGGGCAGTGGTGATGGGCAAATAGCGGAAGCAGCCACACCGGCACCTGAGACAAAGGGAGAGGGGATGTTGCCCCATCCTGCTAAGATCAGCCAGCGGGGCTTTGGCATTGTTAGGAGAAAAGCTGCGAAGAGCAGAGATACGTGGGCCGTAGGTGCTATACTGATGATTGCATTGAGCAGGCAGACAAGAGGAGAGCGCTCACTGCTTGAGTTTGTTGTCTGTGCCTACACAGCTTCGTTGCGCTCAGTATAGTCCGTACCAGACCCGACAACTTGGCAAGCACTTTGGATCTCGGGAATATTATCCTCTCTACTTAGCGGCGCGTTTACAGACTCTTTGCAACATCACCAGCCCGGCGATAATAATATGTACGTTGTCTGTAGGTGATTACGGTAAGCTCGCCTCACCTCTCGTCGTCCTCGTCGCATATCTTCATGCGCTGCTCCTTGGCCTGTATCATGAAGATGGTCTTGCCCTCGATCACGTGCTCCTCCATCAGCACCTGGAATGACAGCGAGCAAGGCGTTTCAGTCGCGCCACGCCATCAACACAAGGGTATGGCATCAGTGCTAGTTGACAGTACTTGTTCTACCCCCACTGTGTGAGTTGCAAAAGATGGTGTGGAGGAGGGGGTGGGGGATGTGGTTGTGATGGTGGCTGTTCCCGTTTATGACCCCCCCCCCCCCCCCCCAACAGGATACAGAAGTAACTCGCAAAACCAAATCTGCAACACACCTTGTTCTGCTCCTTCTTGCCGCTCTCGCTCGTGGTCCTTCTGGTTGGTCCTCCCAGTTTGCGTCGCTGGTGCCTGGCGTCCCTCTTGTTACGCAAGTGGTACCTGCGCGGCGCCGGAGCGGGCACTGAAGTGAGGGTACCCTTTCTCTGACGTGAATCGATGCGTTTCGAATACTCAGTTGGTCATTCAGTATCTTTTGGCTTTGTCTTCCTGCTCGTACCTACATAGTACATATGTAGACCTCACGCGTCATATAACAGTAAACTCGCAGTTGTGGTGCCCGACGGAACGTTTCAAATAGTCACCGTATGGTAAGAAACTGAGCAGATGGTTAATCGAACGTTGTCCTAGACCTAGAATGTTGGTTACAAGTATAACGTCTATCGTTCCGCTCACATGCGGTTGGGGGTCCTCCCACGACTGTTCCGCACACGCAGAGGCACTGAGGGCCTGTAGCTCTGCCTGCTCTAGGCGGCTGACCTAAACGGATTGGAATCCAAAGAGACAATCACAATTGATCTGCCACGTCATACTCACTTGGCGGCGGTACGGTGGTGGTTGTTCGAGGAGGCCTCGTTCTTTTGGTTGGCGGAGGAGGCTCTTTTCCCCCAATCAAGTCCGTCATCCGCTCCGAGACCGGTTTCAGCCCGCGCGACTTCTTGACGCCCTTGCATTCTAAACAGGTTTTGAGTTGTGTCCAGTTTGCTGGATGAGAACGGGAACCAAGTCTGGCGTTGGAAAGATTAGGCGGAATTGATACGTTCCACGTAGAGCGTCATCCGCTAAGACGCGATAGAGCTCACTTCCGGGATAGCTGGCGCCGTCCACGCGGAAGGGGCACATCTTGAGCGCCGCTCCTCGCTTGCTGAACGAGCAGTGAGCTGCGAATACAAAGATAGGTACTGTAGCCGTTAGATCCAAACGCACTCTAAGGCCATGGCGGCGAGCGCGTCCCTGGGACATCCCAGATGCAGGAAACGGTTCACCAGCTCCGAGCCCTCTGTCAATGGGTTGAACGGTCCCACAACGTGACAGCCCACTCCTGCGGCCACGTCGGCGTTCAGCACTGGACTGCAGCGCAACTGGACTCTGAAACGGAAAGGAAACGTTGCAGAAAGTCAGTATAGTCAACGGCACACTGCTAGATGTTCAGTGTGTTATATACTACTGAACGGAGCGCGGACTACATACTGAACCGAGCCACTGCACGTCGTACATACTGGAAATGTCACGTTTGTTGCGCCAGGACATATGTATGGCGATCTCAATCCCCACTTTCTCTTCTTGCCGTCCATTCTGCCCTTGACGCCGGTGATGATGTCGCCTGCGTCGCAGTGGAAGGGCGACTCCACCTCCAGCTTCCCCACTGTCCTCCTGCTGTGCGTCAGGACGAATTCCTTGGCGTAGTAGCTCGCGCCCACTTCCTGAGATGGGACAAATGCTATGAAGCCTTCTATGCATTGAACGGTGGTATTCTCAAGGGAGAGCTCGAAGAGATCAATGGCAAGCTACAGTATGCAGGATCGTTTCTCGGTTGACTCTATTGCAGTGAGTGCGCAAGGCTAGATGATTTGTCCGACATATAGTTGTCGATGTTGAAAGTTAAAATCCGCCAGTCACCCCTCACCAATGGGGCATCTTCGGTTCCCACGGGGCGGCAAAAGACCTGCAGTAGAATGTCGGTTCCCGCTGGACGCAACTTGAAGCCGCTGATGCTTTCGCCTGGAAAGCGCAGATGCAAAACTGTATAAACTGGACTCGAAATCCAGGGCGCCCATTGGGCTGGACTACATACATATACCACAACTTGTGACATGAACCTGTGCACCGCACCTAGCCTTTTACAGTGATCGTAACCAAAATCGCGTGAAGCAACCGAATAGGTTTCGGTTCCTCGCAAAATACGCGCCGCACTATAACGCGTGTATTGTTTTCTCTTCAGTCGGCGTCCCGTTTTCAGCTCTCAGCTATAAACAGACCGTCGTCGCACTGGAAGTCCCACTTGGCTCTCGGCTTGCTTCTGGGCAGTGCCTTTCCTAGGGCGACTCCGAGTGCCGCCGTCGCCAGCAGTATTAGCCGCAGCAACGCTCTCATAGTTAGGACCTAAGTGTACACCTATTAAAAGCCTCTTAAAATGCGCTTAGATAGTTTTACCGCTCTCTAGCACGCGCAGTCGACTGCAAAACTTCTACGCAGTGAGAGTGTAAACGCCCGCTCGTTTTCGCGAGTGAGTTTTCACTTCTGCTGCTGTTGCGCGGGCGCGCGCGCTTGACGTGCGCATCCGGCAATATTCAGAACGACGCAAGACGGCAGTGCCAGCGTGTGCACTGTGTTGTTTCGTTACAACGTGTGCCGTGTTGGCTCTATTTTAAAAGAGGGGAAGGCGCAGTCGGCGCATACCATACGACAGAGCAAATGCGGACGTCCGTAGTACGCACTACGTAATGCAGGATAGTTACATGCTAGTGAGTGAGCTACAGAGACGTCGAACTACGGTCAACGAAAGAGCCACAGTATGAGGATTTCCACATTCTACACACAATCGATGAGGACACATTCAGTAAGCGTTTCAGAACTTGCCTTTGCCGGGCAGCACATTAGGTACACACGTTGATCTGACGATCATTCCAAGCTGACGACTGACAGCTGTGCCGTGTGTGATCCGTCGTTGAACGGCTCTACCTTGGAACTCCGCGCGTGTTTGATAGCCGGCAGTCGTCTTGGGCGAGGCTGCTGCACAACATGGACTTCCACCGAACCCGAGCCTTGCGCTTCAGATGTCCCAAGAGTCGCTAATTCCACCGCCTGGCGCTTTCCCTCCTCCCAGTGCTTCTCCAGGGCGGCGAAGTGAAGCGTCTTCGGCGACACCTCGACGGCGCCTTCGGTGTCGTTGGCAATCTTCTTCTGTAGCTTGAAGAGTTGGCGCACCTTGGAGCTGCGCGACAGGCACAAAGTGGATAGGGTGATGCAGAAGAGGTGCGACGCCAGAATCTCACAGGTCTGCTGGACGACGACGAACGCGGCGATCGGAGGGCCGTTCGAGTGCGGCGGGCCGCCTTTGTTCGCACTTCGGTACAACACAAGCGCCAGAGTTGATTTGGAAAGGTTCTCGGCGCAGATGGCGGAGAAATGCGCCGCGGCCATCCAGAAGACGATTCTGGTGGCGGCGATGTTGTCGTCGAGCTGAAAGCGCTTCGTCAGCGACAGGCCGTCTGGGTTACTCAGCAGCTCCGACTTCGTCCTTCGATTCCAGCGCCACAGAAGGGCGAACACGAGGAAGACGGCCAATTCGATTACGAGCTCCGCCAGGAGCAACGGCAGATCAACCGACTCGTTCAGAGCCGGCAGAAAGATACTGGAGCAGAACGGAATCAATTCTGGAGCACGCCGGGTAGTGCCACGATTGACCAGTGGCCTAACAATAAAGACCAGAACAGCCAGAATGGACCACTGTGACACGACCAGAGCCAGCGGCAGCGTAACGGACGCGGTGCTTTCGTACTCGTCGTAGCGCCTGGTGGCCAAGGCTCGCTCCAGCGCCATCGAAAGCAGTCCCCACGTTATCGCCTTATGGACGGCGCGGTTCGGCTGTTTGAACCGCTTGCAACTCTCGAAAGCAGTCAGAAATGCTGGGCAATCGTCGGCAAAGGTTGTCCGACTGGCAATGTGAACCACTGAAGGTGTCACTTTTACGAGACAACCAATCCACGTCAGCGTCGTAGTGCTGACCAGCAGTGGTCTCAGAATTGGATGGAAGAATGCTCGTTTCTTCAGTAGAAACAGCGCAGAAAGAACAGCAGCAACAGTTGCGACCAGGACGCCAACGACGTCTAGAACTTCTACTGAAACGACCGCTACGTTGGAGGAGATGGTCTCGTAGAGAAAGCATATGTCACGCGAAGTGTTGGCCATACGAACGATGAATATACGTAGCTGGGAGCACTGGCTAGAATGAGCAGAACCTCCTTTGATTCCGCAGTTAGCGCCTACATTCGAATTGAGCCGGCAGACCAATGCCGCCGAGCATAATCATCGCCCTCGGGAACAGCACAACAGTTCCTCTGGCAACCGACAGCCGAAGCTGATAATTCAATGAGGACAAAGAATGGGAAATGCACGGAGCGACGCAAGAAGAGTACGAGTACTGCGAGTACTGGCTTTACCCGCGTCTCACATGCAGAAACAGTGCACTTTAAGGCCCTAGAGTGGTTCACTTGACGAGAGCCAGCATACGCCGAGCTTTGACCAAGATTACAATGGGAACGTGCTACAACATTACTACGTTATCATTTCCCATACCAACTCTCATAAATATCAGCTGGTCGATTAGTGGAGAAGCAAGGTACGATTCTGATGAATCCAGGGTGTCAAGATGGCGGCCGATTCCGAGCGATAGATGTTCCGCAAATGCTTCTTGCGCGCGTCGCAACGAAGATTGAGGAATCACACAGAAGCTGCGGTTTTCCCGCACCCTTCGGCGAAGTGTAAACCTTTTGAACGAGTCTCTTGATTCTGCATCCTATCAATGTATAGGAGGTACTCACATTCAGTTCTTGCGGTCACCAAATGTGGTGGAGGAGAATGCATCGCTTAGGGCCAACTTAAACTTGTGCAAAACGCGCAATAGAGCAATGTCATTCGATCTGCTCGCAGTGGCGTGAAGCTGTCTACCTACATACATGTCGTTTCAATGTGTGTACGTGATGATGACATTTTTATACTCCACAAAAAATGTGGAGTATATAGCGTTTGTGCGCGAAACGCAGTAATTTGGATCGGATGGGGTTCGCGCGTGAAGCGGCCGATTTGCAAACGGTCTTTTGCGTTGGGTAGGCCTAGTAGGTGGGCAGGGTGGACACCAAACGGGGTCACGCTCCGGGACCCCGTTGGCGGGAAATTCAAAAATTTATTTTTTCAAAGTACTGGAAAATGGGTTGAGCAAGGTAGAACTCGAGAAAGTTGCATATAATGGTATATACTATCTTTTGATATGTTGTAGTACTCGATAGGGCCGAGGGTGCAAAAAAATTGGAGCGCTGCGGGACCCATTTTGGCGCCAAATTTGAAAAATTCGCGAATTTTGGCCCCGGGTCGACTTTGACGGGCTGCTGTGCGAGCTAGGTAGCAGCTAGAACGGCGAGACCACTCTTGTTGCTCCTTCCCAGATGTCCTCTATTGAATGAGCCATGAACGGAGAAAATCGGGCGAAACACAAAAAACTTTCTTACACTGCGACTTTTTCGACTCCGGGTGTCGAAAATTGCGATTTTCGCATTTCGGCGTCTATAGTGCTCGAATGCGTTGCCGAATCGTTCCAAAAGTGGTTTCAAACGATTCTGCGCTTAAATCTGGTCCTGAAAAGTATTTTTGAAAAATTTGCAGAGCTACAGTATCCCTGCCGCGTCCATTTGAATATTGGGTGTCGGGTCGACTTTCGCGATATTATACTCGATTTCGGGGTTTTCGGGGGCGCTGATTACGAATTTGGCATTCGTTTATCGTTTAGATAATGTTTGAACGTACCTATGACGAAATCGCATGCTACCGTACCCCAACTGCAGAATTTCGTTTCTGCGAGTCCATAGGAAGTTAGGGGTGTTGTATGTTGATTCTGGGGTATTCTGGGATGTAGATCACGAATTCGGCATTAGTTTTCCGATTGGGAGTGTCAGGAGGCCACAACAGCAGAGGAGTCACCGTGCGTAGGAGTTCAAATTTGTGGAGTATACTGCGTCCCCCGGACGACTTGCCTGGTTGATTTCGAAAGTTGACTAAACTCTTGATCTCGGAAGTCAGATACTAACTTGCATGCCCTGTGTAACGACAGTGGATCTACCATAGGGCAGCATGAGTTGCCTAAATTGTCGGAAAGCGCACGTATGAATATCACAATGAGGTCGGTGTCGCTGTGCTGCCAACCAAGCTATAACTTTAATATAGACAAAGACGCCAGGTAGTATCACGATTCTGCCTAATACTCTTTAGTGATAGCGAGCGTAAGTGTTCCACTTGGGGTCGGCTACCAGTTGAAACAGGCTGACGTCCGTTCCCATTCGATTGACGACGTTGCGCATGCGATAGTTGACCTGAACAATGACCGAACGCACACTTCAAACCTATACTACCGTTACGGTTCAACCATTGACTTCTTATGGAGAACAATTACCAGTCACCGTAAGTGGGAAGCAAGCGGAGCTCGACAGGTCGAGGTTGAAGCCGGCGCATTCGGGCATAGCCATGCAAGCGTAGGCGCAGTCGCGTGGATCGGCCAAGTTTGCTTGTGGAAGGATCTTCACTTCTCCTGAGGGCTCCACTTTCATTCCTTTCAGCGTCGCATATTTCGCTTGAGGGTAGGCTGAAGAATAGTAACAAACTGAGAAGTTTCGAGTAACATAATCAATTCACGAATGGCAAGACCTATTGACTCTGCTACCTTTCCATTGGCATCGTTTTACATCCCCACCTTTCACACAGAGGGATCGGTCCAGCGTGTCGCCTTCACAAGTCATCTGCTTGATTTTCACCGCTTCGTCAGTTTCACTCTGTTGCACGAACTGAACCGCCATACAGTACTCGGTCATTGAAGGGCTCATCCAGTCGTTATAGAATGGCGCCTGAGGCTCATCGGGGGCCGTCATCCAGCTCAGCTCGTTTCCTTGATACTTCAGTGCGACCCAAACGGAAAGGTTGGGGTACTGGAAATGGTTCACACTTACGCAATAGGAGCCTGTCTAGTAGCTGCCATTAATGTCGATACGTATGTAGGAGGCTGGCTCACGCGCTGCAGAAGAAACGAGTTGACTTGGGTGAAGGCGCTATCCGAGTCATATATCGCGGCCAGTCTCGCCTCTGGGTCCCGAGCGGAACAAACGCTCCAAGCTCCCTCCCAATTCGAAGCTTCCTCCGTCACGAAATAACAGTGGGAATGGACGAAGGTGCCTCCCAGTTCCTGTTCGCACTCCTGCCTCAGTGGGTCGGCCGAATAGTCTTTCAAAAGAGAGGATAATATGTTTCTCGTGCCTATTGAAGTAGTTTGGACAGCAGTTAGTGATTCAATCGATCTTTCGCAGTGGTTGCTAGCTAAGGCTACGCATCGTTTGAGTAGTCAGCTTTGATGTGTGTATTAGTAGCCTGGCTACAAAATGTTTACTCCACTGACGATAACGATGACAATTGATGATTTCATTCAATTCCATAGTCCTGCCCGACATGCACGTTTGAAGTTATACGTAGTTCATCAAAGTTATCTCTAGACCAAACCGTCGCATCACTACCGTAATCCAAACGTCGTGCTACTAAAGCGGACAGAAATGGGGAATGATGGGTGGTTAATGAATGGCTACTGTAGAGTACCGTTGCACAGCTGGCTGTTGCATGCCTGGAACTCGTAGTTGGTCACATTGGCCTCGCAGTCGCCGTCGTTCTCCTCTGCGCTCACGAAGTGTCTCATTGTCATGCCGCCGTTGCAAGGACTGCTGCAGGGCTGCCAGTCCGACCATCCACTTGAGCAGGCGTCGTCAGCGTCGTCTAAGACGCATTACGCAGTTTCAGGTTACAGTGTTGCATTGTGCAATCAGCATTGTGGTGCGGTGGCTCACCCGAGCTGCACCTGGGCCCTCCGTAACCACTCTGGCAGTCGCAGTAGGCGCCGACGTCCTCGCATAGTTTGCATTCGCCTTTTCCCCAACACGTTTCGGTCAGGCAATAATCCTCGTCTGAATTGGCAGTTTGTTGATGGCCACTCGTTTGCCGATCGCATATTTTACGTTGGAAGGCGAAGTTGAACGCTCAATGCTCTCGGCCGCACATTACAAAGCTTTACAAAACTCTGCCAGCGTGCACAAGAAGCCCTCACCGAAGACTGCTTCACAAACAGCCTCCTTCTGGCGGGAGCACTGCCTGGCCTTCCATCTCCAGAGGCCGCCGACGATCTTCATGACGACGCAACCGCCGTCGATGTCCTCGAAGCCTCCGGGCGGCCTGAACTCCCCCAAAGGCGCCGTCACGTTCTGCCGCTCCGCCCAGACCTTCTCAGGGCTGCGGTCGATCGAGCGCAACCCGATGTACGCCTCGCTCGAACTTTCAGTGTAGGCCTGAATGGGGAGGTTGGTTCATGTGCATGCTTACAGAGAATCGAGCAGCGTGAGTGTGATGGAAAATCTGACTCAGATGTGCGTAATATGCAGTCGAATGGTGCCAAGTCGCAATGGCCTGCACTCAACTCAAGACGAGAGTATACCGTAAGTGTGGACGAAACAGACAGAAGAACCGCACCAGAAGCTGCTCCAGAAACTCCTGGGTCTCGCTGTCTTGAACCCAAGCCAGGCGCATGCTCACTCCCAATGCAGTATCCAGTTTGCCGCTCCGGCACAGCTCTGCGTGATCCGAACGAGTGGTGGTGGCGTTCGACTGGACTCTGAAGCCCTTGTTGTTGCCCATCTTACTGAATTCGCCGTTGAGACACTTCTCCCCGTGGCACAAGAGTAAGAAGCCAGTCAGCGTCACACAAATAGAGACAATTGGTTCGCAGCGAACCATGGTTGAACTCTGCGTACCAAATGACTGAGTGAGTAAATTGGGGAGCACTTCTGTACAATGGTGCTCTTCCAGAGGGTGAGTGAGAGAGGCCGGTTGTCTCCCAGAGGACGGCGGTCGCCGAGAAACACTGGTAGAGCCGTCTGAACGACTCCGGCCTGAAAACAGCAACCTGCCCTAACAGTATGATGGATCGGCATAATATCTCCTCTGCGTCGCACTCTAGCATCGCTTGGCTCTCATCAGTGCGCCAGCAGTGGAGTGGAGCTACAAAGTGCCGGGACGAGTTATCGTGATTGATGGGGTTGTCTGACAAACTAAGCATTATACTGTTTGTAAGAGACTCGTAAATTGATTGCTCAAAACTGAACGATGGACTCTCAATCGTGCTGATAGAGTGTACTGTTTGCCTGTTCATCGTGTGAAAAAACTATTCGCATACATGAATTCGTGAAACACTCCCTTCATGCACGCACATCGCTGTGTCGTGGCCTGGCAAGAAACCAAAGCCCAACAGAAGACCTCTCAGAAGAGGCAAGAGGCACACTACCTACCTAATTTGGTGCATCACATGTTAACGTGAGAAGTTATCACCCGATCCGAGTGTGTCTGCTGTAATAATAGTCTTCTCAGCGGTAGTCAGTGGTAGCGGGCGTACGTGTTCCACTGCGAGTCAGCGACGACTTCGAACAGTTCCACCTTTGTGCCCGAGCGCTTCGTTTCTTTGTTCATGCGATAGTGGACCTGAATTTTGTCACGCAAGCTTACACTTCGTCAGATGCGCATCAGTATTCCTGGTAAAATCACCACACCGTCAGTGGAATACAAGTCGAGGTCGACAGGTCGATGTTGAAGCCGACGCACTCCGGTGTTTCCATGCAAGCGAAAGCGCAATGGCGCGGATTGGCTGTGTTCAGTTGTGGAAGCGTCTTCGCTGCCCCGGAGGGAACAACCTTCATTCGAGCCAGCGCCTGGTACTTGCCTTGTTGATAAGCTGGAAGACTGAGGTGCTACATCGTCCAAGAATGATTAGTCAAATGTGGCAACGAATTTGTTACGTATACTCATTGTAACGTCTGCAGTTGTGTCATTAACGCGCGCATCAATTGAGTGCCACTATATACTAGAAAACTTTAACCTCTACCTTTGACGCAGACTGATCGATCCATGGTGTCCGCTACGCAGCTCTTCTTCATTAGCTTGATCCAGTCGTTTGTTGTGCTCTGCTGGGCGAAGTGAACCGCCAAACAGTCCTTGCTTGTTGAAGGATTCGGCCAGTCGCCATAGAACGGCGCTTGCGGCGCGTCTGGCATTCCCATCCAATTCAATGTGCCATCTTGGAACTTCAAGGCCAACCAAAGTGGCTGGTTGGGATACTGAAAGAGCGCCAAAATGGCCACATTTCAGGAAGTCTGCTGTTGCGCTATTGATGTAGCGAGCAGCACTACCAGTCATATTGCTACCCAGTTTAGTACCCAGAAATATTTGTACGTATCTAAAATAGTATCAGTATCCACACGGTCCAGCAGAAACGACTTGACTTGCGTCACGGCTCCGCCCATGTCGTATATGGCGGCCAGTTTCGCCTCCGGGTCTCGACTGGAACATTTCTCCCATGCCCCTTCCCAATTAGAGCTTCCTTCCGCTACGAAATAGCAGTGAGAGTGGACAAAGGTGCCGCCGAGGGTTTGCTCGCACTCTTGCTTTAGGGGATCGGCCGAGTAGTCTGACAAGGATAGTGGAATGCTTCGTTTGAAGCACATTAGGTCAGCCGAACGTCGGTATGCATTAGGTTATAGGTTACTAATACTACTTGTACAACTGCCACAATATGGCTAATTATAACGTGGCCGAGCACTCTATACCGTTGCACAGTTGCGTGTTGCAGGCCGCGAACTCGTAAGCGGTTACGTCGGCCTCGCAGGCTTCGTCTCTCCATACTGCGGTCTCGAAGTGCCTTCTTGTGAAGCCGCCATTGCAGTCACTGCTGCACGACCGCCATTCGGACCATCCGCTGGGGCATTCTGTCATCAAATCAATACCATCATTATACCATGATGACGTTTATGTACAGCACGCAACACGCAAGGCGTGTTGCGTGCTGTTCGTCATCCACACCTATGCCTACGTGCATGTACCAGTTTCGCAAGTCTTGCCGAAGAAGCCCTCCTGGCAGGCACAATAGGCCCCGAGATCGTCGCACTGTCGGCACTCGCCTCGGCCCGAACACGTTTCTCCCGTACAATAATCGACGTCTAAAGTTTTGCCTTTCTCAATCTGGCCTTCATTACTACTACGTGACAAATTGTCTGTTTTATGCACCAAGAAGTTCAGTCTGGCCGACCTATATAGTGGGACCGCCAGTTCTTGGTATGTCACTCGCATCAAGACAAGCGCAACACAGACCAATGTGCAATCATGTTATGTGTATTGTGTACTTACCCAACTCCGCCTCGCAAATGGCCGTGGATTCATCGAAGTCGCACGGCTTGCCTTTCCAGCGCTGGATGAGATTCTTCAGAAGGTAGCATTGCTCTCCATTGTGTATCATGCCCCCAGGTGGCCTGTACTCTCCCAGAGGCACAGTGACGTTGTTCCACTCCCAGAACTTCTGGCCTTCTCCGTCGAGAGTCAGGCCAATGAACGCTTTCGTCAAGTTCATCTGGGGAGTAGGCATAACGTACCGTATGTACATGCATACATGCATATGTATGTGCACTGCATACACTATATGTACATATACAGACCACTGCATTCACACAGCATGTGCCTACCTATCACTAGTGCTTGACTAGTGCGGTTTTGCCAGAGGCTTCTTACCCGTTCTTGTTGACACCGCGCGTCGGTGAACACTCAGAAGTGTCGACTGCACCCTAATCCACGAACGATCAATGACATTCCACTGCTTCAGTGTCGCTCTGACAGTGTGCATCAGCAACTGTACTGAGACACCACACATAGTCTGCGATTTATTGCGTCTTACAGACACTACCGTTGTCAACAAGTCCTCGAGGAATATCTCCGTCGCGCTGTCTTGAATCCAAGCCAAGTGAAGTCTCAGTCCCAACGCGTCTTCTTCAGCGCTGTCGCCGCACTCATTTACATGCTGAGATTGACTCGTCTCGTTCAGCTGGACTCTGAAGGCTCTTGCAGCGTCCAGACTGGAGAAATTCTCTTTTAGACAGGTTCTGCCCTCGCAACGGACAATTTCAAGAGCCATAGCCGCCGCCAACATCGCAGCCAATCTGTGCGAAGCCATTTTCGCGAATTCGCGTCGAATGGTGTGAGCGAACGGTGAGGCTCGATGGAGGGCGAAACTGCCTGCGCACAACGGATCGGTTGTCTCCCAAGGGAGGGGCGTCGCCAGGCAGGCCTTGGGTGTTATTACGTGATCGAAAACCTTGTCGGAGTGCGTCGTGATGAAAGCTGCTTACGTGAGCCCGTAAGCCAATCCATGGGAATGTTTCATATGAGCGAGTTACGGCACCTCAGATTGGTTAGATCCGATGGTTCTTCCGATTTTTTCGCCCGGCCTCAGCCGGGCGAACCCCTACGAGAGCTTATCGTCCGTGCGTTCGTCCGTCCGTTCGTTCGTTACGCTCTCAGATCTCGGCGTCGGTAAGTTGTAGGAAGGAGATCTTGGGCTCTACGAAAGGTCTTGACTCACTGATCATTCAGCTAAGAGACTTCGAAATTCAAAACTTTGAATTGCGCGCGCTACAGTAACCCGAAGGTTCAAACTGAAAACGGCTATTACTCGCTCGTCTTACGTCGTAGTGCGGCGTGCGATAGGTCAACTGAAAGGTCTCGACGTGCGCTTTCGCTTGGCATAAAAAAGTTTCTTAATTACGCAAACACGCTACACGAAAAGCGACATTCTCGCGTTTTAACGCAGAAATCGCTCTAACTCGCTCAGCGTGCGTCGTACGGAGACGATCTTGGGTTGGTTGGATAGCTCTCGACTCGCTGATCATTTGTTCTTCTATTGGTCGAAACTCAAAAGTTTAAATTTCGGGAGCTACAGTAACCAAAAGGTTTAAAACGCAAAACTTATCTAACTCGCTCGTCTTCCGTCACAGAGAGACGATCTTGAGTTCGTTGAATAGGTTTCGGCACACTGATATTTTCGTTAAGAGAAGTCGAAATTCAAAAGTTTGAATTGCGCGCGCTACAGTAACCCGAAAGTCCAAAACGCAAAACGGCTCTAACACGCTCGTCTTACGTCGTAGAGCGGCGTGCGATAGGTCAACTAAAAGGTCTCGACGTGCTCTTTCGTTTGGCATTAAACATTTTGTTAATTACGCAAACACGCACCACGAAAAGCGACATTCTTGCGTTTTTAGCATAGGAATCGCTCTAACTCGCTCAGCGTGCGTCGTTGAGAGACGATCTTGAGTTGCTGGATAGCTCTTGACTCACTGATCATTTGTTCTTCTATTGGTCGAAACTCAAACGTTTGAATATCGCGAACTACAGTAACCCAAAGGTTCAAACAGCAAATGGGCCCTAACTCGCTCGTCTTACCTTGTAGAGCGGCATTCGTTCGACCGTTTGAAAGCTTACGTTGAGGCAGTTGTTGAACGGTCATTCCTAAAGAAATACTTTTGTTTTTTTAAACCCTTGTCTTACGAACAACTTTGTCTGCAAAAATAATTAATCCCGGGCGATCCCAATGTTGAATTGCAACAACCGCTCAGAAATGCGTTTGTCTTGCTCAAAAAATTAATCCCGGGCGATCCCAATGTTGCCCTGCAAGAACCTCTCAGAAAGGAGCGTGTCAGAAGTAGCGCATGAATAGTGGACTCCGGGCGGGCGCGCGTCATATCGGAAAGGCTTCGAAATACTTTACAAAAGTATCCACTCCTTTACTCTTCCACTTTAAGACACTCACAAACCACTCTGTATTAATAAAACAACTCACTTTTTTAAAACAGCTTGTTCTGATTTACTGAAACTAGCGGATTTGACTTCTGTTCCATCGGATACATCCCATCCGTCTACTCGAGAGCGCACTAAGCATGTCATGCAAAGAGCGCAGAAGAAAGCAATGCTACACAAAATGTTCACAGCCACCGATCAATCAAGCTCTGTATTTAGTAGTCGTCGCAAGTCAATAACTACTGTATGTAGGTGCTTCCAGGTGGACTGTCGACTGTGTTGCTTGTCTCGCGCAAGTTGTGCCGACGCCCCTGACGCATCGTAGGCTCGGCGTCGACAGTGGAAAGACCTTGTTTGGTGGCTAGTCTATTGCGCAGACCTTGCGATCAATTCTAACCCAAACAAGCAATAGCCAGAGGCTTGTTGCTAGCACATCGCTTTAGAGGGGCACCATCTGTGACGCTTTCAGTAAATACTAACATTCTTGCCTGTGGACCCAAGGTTACGCCAACTGTTTCAGCAAACAGTGTTGTCGTCATGGCTCGGTGTTATAATTCGCTGCTGTGGAAAAGCCGCTGGCTAAAGCGAAGGTGGAATAGTTTAGTCGTGACTGCTCTTTTGTGCGCCTGCGTCGTTTGTGTTTTCTGGACAATCTACCCTTTGAATGCAGACGTCACTGAAGATCCCTACTCCTTTGACTTCATTCTTGACGCCGAGAATCAGTGCACAACTTCGGACGATGTTTTCCTGGCGATCGCAGTTCATTCGTCGCCACAAAACTTCGACAGGAGAAGAGAAATTCGCTCGACGTGGGGCGACCAGCAGTTTCTAAAACCGATGGGAATGGCGTTGGTATTTGTGTTGGGAACGGTCAACAACGACACGCTGCAGCAGGGGATCTTATATGAAAGCGAAGCTTTCGGCGACATCGTCCAACAAGATTTCGTGGACAACTATGAAAATCTGACGTTAAAATGTGAGTGCCCATCGTAGAGTGAATCAGTCTAAACTTGTTGATGCTGTATTGTCGAACAAGAGGCTACCGACACCGAGAAGTGAATAGGTTTTCACTAGATGCGGGTATTTCACTGTAACAAATACACAAGACTTCAAAAACAACTGGTAGGCTTAGCGAAACATCTACCATTTGCAAGTAGCTTCCCATCAGAACGAATATCACAAAGCAATATACACTACCGTAAATCCTCCAAATAAGCGCCCCTCCGGCCTCCAGCCCATGGGCATGAGCGGCGTCTCGCAGAAGATGGGCAGGAGGAGGGGGCGCTTGTTGGGGGTATTTACGGCATTCATGGCACAATCACTAGCTTAAGCAACTCTCAGCTCTGCCATCAACGGTCAATGTACAAATTGCACCTATACCTAGTTGAATTAAATCTGACTTCGAATGCAGTCGATTTGACTCTGCTTTGGCATGAGGTCGGTAAAGGCTTCATTCGCAAGGCAAGTTGTGCTTTAGAAGGAATGTATATTCAGTGTGAATTTCAACTCCGTCCTGTACGCCATTCTCCACTTTCCCTTGGTCTATTCTTGCCAGCCTAGTAATAATTCCTCCTCCTCAGCGGTGGCCTGTCTTCGATGGTTCTCGCCTGTCTTCCCAACGCCCACCTATCTGCTCAAGACGGACGACGATGTACTCGTCAATCTATTTCTCCTCCACCGCTATCTGCACGCCTTTGCTGCCAGCGGCGCCGCAGAGCGCAACGCCTTCGTCTGCAACCTGTGGGCCAACAACGACATCATCTTCGACGAGGACAGCAAGTGGAGAATGGCCCCTGATGAGAGGATCAGGGGACTCAGACAGTACCCAAGATACTGCAGCGGCAGCGGCTATATTATCACGGGAGTGAGCTAAAGCTGTGGAATCGCACAAACGTCGACCACTGTGTTACATACAGTACTTACATCGTTGGGTGAAACGCTCGTGCACTCGCATTAGGTACTTACTCACCAATAAGAACGCCTACCTACGTTGAATGCATTACTGGTAGGACGTTCACTGATCCATCTCTTGTGTACTACGAGTGCCGTACAATGCCTCCGAACGTTCCATCACTCGCTCACATTTAGCACTTCCCACCACAGCACAGACCAATATCAAGATCACATCCTCAGTTCCTCAGTTCGTTGTCCGCATCGTCATAACTTCAGAATATCAGTGGTCCAGCGCATGTGACAGCAGCAGAGTGTTTCAAGCAACTGCCTAAACACAAGGAAGCGAAACAATTTCTATTGTTGCAGAGACAAAAGGTTTACCGCACTGGCACACTCACGATTCAACCACCGATGAACTCATAACTCGCAATCCCCATAAACTCGCAACCCCAATTCAGGATCTGGCCATCGCCTGAGCCAACGTTTCCCACCGCAGTCGACCCTTCCGACTGGAGGACGTCTACACGACGGGTCTGCTTCCACTGCTGCTGGAGCGGCCTCCACCCACCTACATCGACATCAAGTCCAGTTACGTGCTGGTTCCCGCCTACTTTCCCCAGCAGACGAGACTTCTCTTGGGCATGTACGTCTTCGCCCACTTCATGCGCAAGGAGACACACCAATTCGCCTGGGACATACTCAGAAAGTCCGTGGGAAGCCAATGGTTTCGCGTGTGATACATGTGTAACTGTTTGTTGCTAAGTTGTGTTTATGTTGAGTTGTCGAACATTTCAGCAAATTCAGAGTGAATCGCACGCTGCATCTCTTAGTTGCATCGGCTACTAGATAGACAAGCCTATGAGAGTGCCTATTCTTTCTAAGAGATGTTTCTGTTTCTGGCAAAACGCCATCTTATGTAATGCGCTAGTACGGTCATCGCACCGATAGATCCGTGATCATCGGTTTGAAGCTTCCCACTCTCAGTGATTGGGGCCACACGCACGCTACGCAAGAACGGAAAGTGGTCCTCTCGTATAGTGCCTACGATGCAACTCACCTCATGCGCGCAACGAACACAGAAGAAAGAGATGTTAAATCATCCGCTTATCAAGCCAAAAGTGGACGCAACTGCGCTGCGTGTCAAACTTCTCGTGGCCAAAAGAAGTCGCCTAGAATGACTGAGTGATCGACTGAGGCAGCACCTGCATTGTTTGTCGTGCACAGGTCATACCGACACACCTGACGCATCGTATGCAAGCTCGGCGCTGACAGTGGAAGGTCTTGGTTTTGATTAACTCGCGAGTTCAGCCCAAACAACTGTCGGAAAACAAAATTCCCCCGGGGTAAAACTTCCCGGGGTTCCCGCGGTCCCCTCCCACCCGAGAAAGTTTTATGCCGAGAAAGAATACGCCCAAGGTTTTTCACGCCCTAACCTTTCGGCCGACCGCGAAAGTTTTCTGCGCGAAAAAGGTAACCAGCGGGCAATCCGCGAAAGTTTTATGCCGCGAAAGTTTGCTGTTCTACAGTATTTAGCCATGGGTATTGCTGCTGACTTCTCGCTTTAGAGGAGCAACATCTGTCACGCTCTCAGCAATCCTCTACCTCCAACCAGTGGACTATTGCGTTGCAACGACGGTGGTAGCAAACTTTTGCCAACATGATTCGGCGCTATAACTCGCTGCTCTGGAAAAGCCGCTGGCTAAAGCGACGGTGGAATAGTTTCGTAGCGACCGCTCTTTTGTGCGCCTGCGTCATTTGGGTTTTCTGGACAAGTTACCCTTTGAATGCAGACGTCACTGAGGATCCCTACTCCTTTGACTTCATTCTTGACGCCGAGAAACAGCGCACAACTTCAGACGATGTATTCCTGGTGATCGCAGTTCACTCGTTGCCACAAAACTTCGACAGGAGAAGAGGAATTCGCTCGACGTGGGGCCACCAGCAGTTCCTGAAACCGATGAGAGTTGTGTTGGTCTTTGTGTTGGGGACGGTCAACAACGACGCTCTCCAGCAG
>JASAMZ010004770.1:0-17793 GCA_030248115.1 Linhomoeus sp. GSCO2_2 | reverse complement strand
GGGGGGGGGGACTCTTGCAAGAGTGGCGCGCCAAATTGGACCTCCTTTCCATCCACCCTCTGTCTCTCTGTCGCCCGACGTACTCAATCCTCCGCCGCGCGCTTGGAGTCAAAAGTCTTGCCTGCCTTCCTTTCTTCGGTTCCCTTCCCTCGTCGGGGGAAAAGATAGAAGAAATGGACACAATCGCGCCGACGGCCACGCTCGTGCGACGACGGTGACAGCGACAACAGCCCAGCGGGGGAGGGGGGGGGGCTGGCTCAATTCCACCCTGTACTATACCGACGTCCTAAAGGCTCTCTCTCTCTCTCACCGCAACTGCATACATAAGTTGGCCGGTCAGGCGCAGTGTCCACAACGACAACGAATAATGGCCGGCGGCGGACGGTCGGATTTGTTTGGCAAGCGGCGCGCACGAGACGGCGATTTCAAGAATCCTCTCTCTGAGGACGACGGCCACGTCAAAGCCGGCTCGGCAAACACAAATCGCCGCCGCCGCCGCCGCCGCCGCTTGTCATCGTCGTGTGGCAGGTGGACAGAGCAGAAGTTGCCGGTTACTTGCTATGCCGAGAGTGGCTGTGACACTGACAGACGCTCAACTCAGCTTGCTTACATTGTTGATAGTTCAAAATGTGCTGCCAAAAACGCTAAGCTTACTTGACGATGCGATCCAGCCGTAACGGCTAAGCCATTTCCTTCGAACCCCAACGTTTGTCACTGTGTTTGACGAATTATCAGCTGATGCAAGACGAGTCCAGGTTTCAAGAGCCAGCTTCATATCGACACACTGGCTACAAGCGGCAGCAAACTTATTTATCAGCCTAGAGGCTAGGGTTGTCAACAAAAACTCCTGATGAGTTAATTTTTGTTTTTTAACCAGTTAAAAAACTAGGTGGTAGTTATTTAAATTTTTTAACAGATTTAAAAAACTCGGTTTTAGTTATTTAAGTTTTTTAAATTTCAAGCAATTAAAAAACTTGAGTAGTTTTTTAATAAAAACTAGTTTTTTAACTGGTATGGCAAAACTTGACCCAGGAATGTACTGTTGTGTCTTGTCAAATGTTCAGTACATAGTGTCAGGACACTGAATGGTACTCTGACGGTGCCAATATGATCGAAATAAGTACAGCACGTGCCATGAAATGCAAGATTTTAATAGCAGAAAATAGGCAGCCTGACCAAACTTCATTGTTAAATAACTAGTTAAAAAACTAAAAATTAAATAACTAGTTTAAATAACTAGAGCTTAGTTATTTAAGTTTTTTAACTGATTTAAATAACTAGCCTCGAGTTATTTTTTGTTTTTTAATTAAAAAACTAATTTGAATTTAGTTATTTATTTAGAGTTTTTTAATCCTCCATTGTTAAAAAACTGAAGATTAGTTTTTTAGAGTTTTTAGTTTTTTAACTCGGAGTTTTTGTTGACAACCCTACTAGAGGCAACCAAATCGGCCACAGAATTTCTGCTGATCATTAATTGGTACAATAATAATAACGTTAATAAATCAATACCTACTGATCCGAAATTTGACGTGCGTTTCTGAATTTTGATGAAATGTTGGTCTACTATCTCTTCAGAATTCAACCGCATGTTTTCCTCAACCCAAGAAGGCAGAACCTGGCGAGGTCTGCTTGAGCAATTCAATAAAGGTAGAAGTTAATCCAGGTAGATGTATGTACGAGCTGAGCTTCGCAACTCAGTCGTGTCTAGTGTCACTGAATGCAGTGGTAGAATGGCGGCAGCTGTACAACTATAGTTGCAGAAAGCTCACTGAACGGGCTACGACATTGTTTAACACTAGCTTACACAATGGGTGAACAGTTTTATTGGTCGGCAATACATTATTTGCTCGCTCGCAACGATGCAATTGCCAGCTTCGTCTTCGATAGTGACCAAGCTCGCGCGATGACATTACTGCACAAATTCGCTTCGTTTCGACACGTCTGGACGTACATATGTAATGCACTGTTCAGTTTCATTGTCCGTCCCTCGTCGGACTGGTGAGGTGCCGCCAACTGGCAAAACGACGGTGAGGCAGAGGCAGTCAGACGGAGAGTGGGAAGTGGAACCGAGAGTTGTGAAAGCTGCGCGCATCAGAACGACCCATCGACGGGAACGAGAAGGGAACAGGGGTAGCATCTGCCGCCTGGCACGCCGCCTCGCCTTCACTTCTCCCATTCTAAACAGAGCCCCTTCCTTCCGTCCCTTCTCTCTCCCACGGACAAGCTGCTGCGCCGCCTTCGCCCAGCGCCCAACGGGATCCGCCGCGACTGCTCTGTCGCTTATTCAACACTCGATGCGCTCAGCAGCTCCCTCCCGCTCAATACCTACGTACACTCGTTGCGTTCGTTGTGCAAAGTGGGAGCGGTGTTTCATTTAGCAGCCGCGTGGGGGCGCTGCACGCGCAAAATAGCCAATTGCAAGCCGGCGCCGACCCAAAAAAGGCCAATCAGCGGTGACCTGGCCATGGCGCGTGTCAGCCATGTTGCGCGCCTAGCGTTTCGCGAATAGTAAGACCAGTCGAGAACAGCGAAGTGAATAAGAGCGAGTGTGCGTTACGCGAGAAACACCTCGAAAGCGAGAGAGAGCGAGGCAAATCGTGCCTGCTTCGGCCGCGATTCCGACCAGCGGCGGCCGATGAACCAGCAAGAGAGCAGGTAGTTTTCCCTGTTCCCCACGATTCAACTCGCAAATATCGATGATTTTCGTTCCGAATTCGAATTCAGGTGAAGAAATCGCAAGAACCAAGAGCGAAGAACAGCCAAGCGAATCGCGATCTGTCGGCGCGTTGAGACAACGGAAACTTCTCCCAAGTTCGTTCGACCGAAGAAAGAGCAAGCGAGAAGCAAATCATGTCCGAAGACGCCGACAAGAAGGTGGAGGAGGAGGTGAAGTTGAAGACCGAGAAGAAGGAGGAAGGCGCCGCCGCCAAGAAGGACGAGGGAAGCGGCGGCGACGACAGCGGAGCCGAAGACGAGATCCACGGCAAGAAGATCCTGGGTGGGCTGGTTTGAATGAAGTTGCCCGTATAAGGCTGGTTGGACGATCGCACTGTCATCGTCGCCTAAAGCGTTTCGCAAGATCATCGGATTGACGATTCACTGGTGTCGTGTTGTGGTACGTCATGCCTGAACACGCTTGGAAGTGGAGGAGTAGTAGGAACCATGGCCCTCGATATTGCCGCAACCATTCTACGCGCGTTGCGTCAAAGTTTCTCGGAGTCTCAATTGTAGTCGGTGTGTTGGCTGCCTCACAGTCGGTTGCTCTGACCATTACAAAACGCGTGGTGGCAGTTGTTCGTTCCCTTCGATTCCTCCCGCCCGCCCTGCATACTCCAAAGACAATCTTGAGCGTATTTCTCTCTTCCTTCGTGCAGCGCGCGAGGTGGACGGGACGGTGAAGTGGTTCAACGTCAAGAACGGGTACGGCTTCATCAACCGCAAGGACACGGGCGAGGACATCTTCGTCCACCAGACGGCCGTTCTCAAGAACAACCCCAACAAGTACCTGCGCTCCCTGGGCGACGGAGAGGAGGTCCGATTCGACGTCGTCCAGGGAGAGAAGGTCTTTTGATAGTTGGACTTCTTCTGGGTCGAACGGTTGTAGCGTTGTTGGGCGAATTCACGAGTTCGACTGCAGTAGTCGAACTCGACGCGCAGTTTTGCTCGCATTGCCGCCCTGAAGTGAGATATGCCCAAGCTGGCCATTGCATTGGTTGGTCGGTCAAAATCGAATTCAGCTTTGCGTCTTTGGCGCTGAGGACCTTGGCTCCGATTTGCTGTACACTTAGAGCATGTGGTAGACTATTGCACTGCTCGCTCGGCGGTCAAAATCCACGTGCACTTTTGTCCCCATGCGCTACAGGGTCCGGAGGCGGCCAACGTGACCGGTCCCGACGGGGAGGCGGTGCAGGGGAGCAAGTACGCGGCCGATCGCTCCGCCCGCCGACCCCCCTACAGGCGCTTCTTCTACCGAGGGGGAAGATTCAGGGGAGGGAGGGGACGCGGAGGAGGGGGAAGAAGGACCGTCTCCACCGGAGACGAAGGTGCCACAACCACTGCTGACATAATCTCAATATTGAGCGGCCTCCTGGAGTTGCAGAAGTCTTGTTTCGAGAATATTGAAAGTTTGAAAAAGAAACTGAAAAAGAGAAAGTAGCAGGGGCTCAATCGCTAGGCTCGTTGGCGAAATTTTAGGATTTTCTTGCACACATGTAAAATTTAGTTCGGTTCCCGGGTATTGGCCGAACAGCCTTCGTTCGCTGTTGCGTTTCGCTGAGCTTTGCTACCAACCTGGTGCCATTTCGCCTATATTTGAGCAAAAAATGGAACGAATTTCTTGCAGTCACTCACACAAGAACGAATCGCATGCAATCCGTAATCCAAAGTTGAAGCGAATCGATTGAGCCCTGCTATTGGGTGTGACATAAGTGTAGCGGTCGCCTATTGCGTCCAACCAACAGAATGCCATTTTGCGAACCTGGACGCATCTTCTAACAGTTGGCGTTCTTTTCACGAGAAATTTCTACCGTAACCCCACCAGCTTTCCCATGGCAGAGGGCGAGGAGCACGAAGAGCAGGAGGAGGAGGAGGATCAGCAGGTCAGCAGTCGAGGCAGGCGACGACCAATGGCCTTCCGTCCGCCCTTCCGCGGAGGGGGATACGGCATGGGATACCGAGGGGGAGGAGGATACTTCCGCGGATACGGACCCGTGAGCTACTGCTACGTACCTTTGGCTTGAAGTAGTGGCCAATTGGACGCGCTGGTAGAGTATGCGGCATGCATTGGGAGACGGAGCGTCCGAACGCGCCAAGAATTCCTTCGCTGTTGAGATGTCCGTGACTGAATACCCGCCACCTCTCTATCGCGTGCTGCATCGCATTGTAACCATTGCCGAGGGTCGACAACTCACGCTTTTTCTGCCCGGTGCCGCTTTTTGAGTCGTAGCAATCCCGCGCCGTAGACTACCGTATCTAAACCATCCTTCGTTCGCTCTTCTTAGCGGGACTACGGCTACGATTACGGCTGGGCCCCGCGCGGCGGCCGTCCCTTCTGGCGACCGTTCCGAGGCGGCGGTCGGGGTCGCGGTCGAGGCTTCTACGGTCGACGAACCGAGAGCGAGCGAGAAGGGGACGAGCATAGCGAGGAGGACGAGGGCGCCGAAGGACACAGGGGCGGCGGCGGCAGGCGCCGCGGCGGTCGACGACCCCGACGCGGAGGTGTGTACGGTAGCTCAGAGAGTTTGGAACCGGAGAAAATGGCGCTGGCTAGCTGGCGCGAACGGTTAGGCAGAGTATGGAAGGCAGAGCTCACTGTTCACTATGCCTCCTCTTCAGGCCGAGGCAGGCGCGGCGGAGGGGGAGGGGGCTCGGGAGGCGAGCAGCACAGCGGCGACGAGGGAAGCGACCACTCCCCCAAGGACGCCGCCGCTGTCGACAAGGACAAGGGGAGCGAGGGGAAGGGCGCCGCCGAGGCAAGTCTTTTTTTCGATCGGTTATTAGACCCTTTGTTGTTCTGTATTGTAGCTGGTTTGTGTCAGTACAGCCGATAATTTGGTATTGCGACTATTCTGGTTACTGGTAACACCGCTCAACTTACTGTGCGCGCGTGAGTGCGTCTGTAAGCGAACAACCTCCGTTTCAGAACGGGCCCGTCAAGGCCGAGGAATGAGCCGTGGGTCCATCGCGCGCGAGAAGTCGTCAACCAACGTCAACGCGCAAACACCGTTGTTCCATCTATCCCATTTTCTATTCGCCCTTCTTTCCGCGCTCGACAGCAGCCGACAATATTGTCCACTCTCCCGATTTTGAAGCGAGCGCGCGCCTGCTTCTCGTTTTTTGTCATCGTATTCTAGGCGTCATTCTGCGGTACTCCCGCGCGTTACTGAGGGAAACAACATCGCTACTCTAGGGCGGTTCGTTCATTCTATCGTCTCTCGCTCTCTCCCTTTCTTTGGGCTAGCCAAACATCGTGCTACAGTACACTCGACATCGCACTCGGTTCTTCCCAGTGGGCGCTTGACATTGGTTAATTAGAATTTGTTGAGTTGCAGTCGATATTTGCACCAATTCCTTTCTGTGCCTAGCGCCCATTGGTGAGAACACGGGTAGCGGTATCCATCTATTTTTGGGCGCGCGTTGTTAGATCGGCGTGAAACAACCAAGCAACAGCAACAGTCTCGCGTGCGCGCGCGTTCGATTTCCGTTCTGATGATGAGGGTTGCGTAACAGCTCAGAACCCTGTTGGCGGCGCAGTGTGGTGTGTCGCCCGTTGCGCGTGGGAACATCCAGTGTGTGTGTTCGATGGGATGCTGAGTAGGTACCGTACCATCGTCGTACTCTACTTATGGAGGGTAGGTAGGAGTTTGGGTTGTTGGGGCGTCGCGGCTGATATCGTAATACCGAAGTTCCCACCGACGATTTTCGGGTATCGGTAACCTTTTTTGCGGCAAAAGCAGCAGCGACGTCCGTTTGTTATCTTTCTGTTTCTGAGATCGATGCATTTCCACTGCAAGCACAGTTTTGGAGAAATTGGTTTCCTCTAGTTTCGGCCACCGTTTCTAAACCGTAACAACATTTTCGGCTTGGACGGACGCCTACACATGTAGGGCGAAAACTACCTTCTTCACTCGATATTGACCTTGGTTAATTGCGAGCAATAGCATTGAGGCTCGGGGAACTTTGTTGATTCACCGAATTCTGGGCGTAAGCTGGCATCCGTTGAATCAACGGCGTGGCGAGTTTCAGTGAGACTGCTTGCATAGTCGAGGTCATTCGGATGAAGGAGCCTTCCCAACAGCGTTTAGCCAAGATGCGCTAATGTACATCCGTACAAGCCGAATTGAAGGCAAATTCCAGCCGGAACGCTCTCGATATGCACGCGGCACGCTGTTCTTTTCCGCTTTAGAAATCCCCCGGCTTGACGAGTGCTCCCGAGTCTGCAATTTGGTGGTAGTTAGCGTGTGAGTCGTTGCGTGAATGACATGGAAGTTGGTGGTCACTTGCGTGTCGTTTGCTCGCTCGTTGTCTTCTCGTCGTTGTCTTGCGCGAGACTTCGTTGGTTGGCGCGCTCTGTGTGTTTCTCTACGTGCGTGATTATTGCTCTCTGTTTGGAGACAGAAGGGTGCGATACAAAACGATTGGAATCGTGGGGCACCAACGGTAGAGAGCGCTTTCTGCCGGGAAGTTGTAGGAAATTAGTTATTCGCAATTAAGTGCCTTACGTAGCGCAGCCTGTAGTCAATTGCACTCCCTTCCCATTTTCAAAAGGACGACCGCAATGCTTCGGCAGTAACCACAACAACGAAACGCGACTCGCGCCGCCATTGTTCATTAGTGGAACCGGATACGGTAATCGAGAACCTCGGGTCAGCGCCTTCGCTGCTGATGGCGATCGCGCGACTTTGACCGACTTCTGAAAGTTCGAGACCGCACAGATGTATGAAGTGATTACGACCTAAACACTGCAACGACACTGTGACGCAAGGTACCTCGATCGCCGACGTCGTTCCCTTGAACGGCTCCTAGAGCAAAGAGGCAAGACTGAGGGAACGAAACGAAACCTTCAAAAATTGTACAGCAAGGCGCAGCGTGGGGACCTCGATCGTTGCGCTCTGCCCGAGCCGTTCTCCACGCGTCTCGAGGTGGGCTGAGAAGGCTTCCTGTCGTTGCGCTCGCTCTCGCTGTCCGAGGAGCAGGAGCAGTCGCCCCCCGAGCAGGAGCAGGAGCAGCTGGAGTGCAGGAGGAAGTCGGGCCTACGTGCAATCGCCGAAGAGAAGTGTTCTCTTCGAGAATCTCACTCGGACGATTCGGGCGACGGCGGCCGTCTTTTGGTGGCTGCGGCAGCTACAGAAGGCTTGTCGTCTGCCACCACTTCGGAAGAGGGCGCCCTCTTCTCGGCGGAGACGAGCTTGTTGCCCAGCTTCATGATGTCCTCGTCGGCGGTCAGGTCGTACTTCGACATGTCGTCCTCGTCCCCCTCCTCCTCCTCCTCTTCTTCTTCCTCCTCTTCTACCTCCTCTACCCTCTTCTCCTCCTGCTCGTCCTGCTTGTCGTCCTGTGTGTGTGATTACAACGGGATGCAGCGGGATACGGTAACTATATGCGTAGGTCCACAGTAGCGAACGACTGCGCGCCTCCTGTGGCTTCTGGTGACTTCACCCCTCTCCAACTGCCAGACACCGTATGTACTACCTCCTCTTCCAGCGAGTATTTCTCCAGGTCGGCGTCGTCTCCTTCTTCTTCTCCCTCCGCGTCCTCTTCATCGTCCACCGGTTTAGCCTCCTGCTGCTCAGGAGGGGGCTTCAGAGGCTCTTCCAAGTCGGCGCTCGTTGGAGCTTCTTCGGCTGACGCCTGTTGTTCGGCCGTCGTTTCCTTCTCGGCCAACTCCTTGTCCAACTGTAGTGCAAGGCTCCGTTTCACACGGTCGACTGTGAATACAGTAGCCTACAGTACAGTACACCCCACCCAACCTCCTCCATGTCGACCTCGACGACTTCCGGCTGTCTCGAGGATTGCTGCGCCTGCTGCGTCCTTCCCCTCTTGGCCTTCTTGAGTCGGCCGAACTCGTCGAACTGCTCGTCCTCCTCGTTGCGCTCGATGTACTCCACCTCCTGACGGTCCATGTAGCCGCCTCCGTAGCCTGCGGGGGGAGAAAGAGAGAGTACGGTAGTATGTGGACTCGACCGTAGTCACAAGAAACCCCTCGCCAACCCGTCCGGGCCTCCTGCTCGCCCAGCTTGGGCGCGTTGCAGATGTTGCAGTTGGTCCGGCGGGCCCAGTTGATGTTGCCGCATCTGTAGCAAAAATGCTGTATTTTCCAAAGATGTATGCCAAATTTCGCAATTTGCCGAGCCCCACTTTGAACAAGCCCAGTCCTCGGCCGCGAAGAGGCCTTTGCTCTTCTCGGCGGCGTCCTTGCCGATCTCCCGTCCGACCTGGCCGCGCGCCTTTGGCTTCGCTGAATATAGTGGAGGTGTTAGAGGGACTGCACTGGATTTGTGTAGGTGTGTCCGTCCAGAATTCCTTCAAAACTATCGTACGTAGCGAGGATACTGTATCGTCTATAAGCGACTCAACCGAGCCACGAATGCAAGAGCACAGCCAAAAAAATGCAATCCCAATTCGAATACAGTACTCAACAAACGATAGCTCCCCTACTCTTTCCGCATGAGGAGCAGGTGTTGCGGTAGTTGGGATTGATGTTGGAGCACTTGGCGTCCACGCAGGCCCACTCGTTCTCCTTCAGCGCCCGCCGGTGACCCTTCGACGTCCCGTAGCGCACCCCTGGGATGTCGCCCTCCATCGTTCTTCTTTATCCTTCGGTTACGGTACCTCTTGACAGTAGGAAACGAACATTATAGTTCTAGTCGCGTTCACTAGCACACACTCAACAGGATGCTTGGAGAGTTGCCAGAAACGTTTCTTGGACTAAAGCAACGCCAAACAACTGCCAAAATTGTCTATTCTCCAAGATGTAGCTGAGCAATCAGTTTGGATCACACGATACTGTGTAGATCGCAATAGAATTTTCCCGGCCCGTGTCAATCCTCGTCGCTGCTGGCGAAGTCATCGGCGCTGCTGCTACCGTCGCTAACGGTCGGCAGCGGCCCTTCGATGATGGCGTCTGGGGTGCTGCAACGCAACAGTGCACATCACAGTATATTCACACATTGCGGTTGTCAGAGTGGCAACGCCATAGAAGCTGCTATGTACATCGGGGCCAACTCCCAAGCTACGTTTAGTAGAAAGTACGCAATCCTGTGCAGTGGAACGAAGACCCACTCCAAGATGTGCTCGTTGTCCAGGCCGTCCATGCGCATCTTCTGCTTCACCGCCATCGCGTTGATGCCCTGGGAAAAGCACAGAAAACGCTAACCCACCTTCCACACGAAGTACAGATTTAGCAAACTTAAAATCCACCAATTTGAGCATTCGGAAGTAGGTGGCGTAGAGAGGGTGCTCCCTGGCCTTGACACCATCGGCCGGTGCTACCGCGCCGACGTCGAGTGTCTGCGCAGTCTGCTGCAGCGCTTCCTGCACCAGAAGGCCATCGCCCTGGTCCGGTAGGACGCCTTCCGGCCGACTCGGCGCTGCAGTTTGGGCCTGCGCTCTCGGCGCGGGCGCCAGCTCGCCCTCCTCCAGCCCCGGAATGGTCGACAGCTGAAGGGTGTTCAGTGTTCAATTTGAGACGCGCCCTGTACAACCAACAAAACTGTCGCAAATACGCCAATAAGCCCCCCCCCCTTACCTCCAATTCCCCACTTTTACGCCAGGCTGTGCAAGGGGGGGGGGGGGGGATAAGTGTACAAGCAGTATGCTACAGGGAAGAAGAGGGGGTTGGGGGGGGGAAGTGGGTGGGTGTGTGGGGGTAGGGGGTTAGTGGGGGGGTGGGGGTGGTGGGGTGCGTGGGTGTTCTGCTTCCGGTGTGGTGTTTTCTTGTGTCTCCTTGGGTGGGTGGGTTTGATTGCTTGCGCATCTCTTTGGTTGTTGCTTGGCTTGCATGAGCGTAGCTAATATGTCTATATGTGCCAAACGTATATAATACAGTACACTAGACCTTATTCTCCAACAGCAGGAGGCCGGCGTCCAGTCTGCGCAGTTTGGTCTCCAAGGCAAGGAGTTTGGCGTCGGCGCTTCCACCGAAGTCGTTGAGCAGCTGGACCACCTGGCAGATCCAGTGGTTGATGAAGGCCAGCAGACGCTTCTGACTGATCGGCTCCACCTGTTCCACTCATTGATGCGAGTAGGTATGCGAGCCACCGTCTATGGTATCACATTGAGGCGTAACAACCTATACCTCTTCCAAGTTGAGACCGGTACCAACGAATGAGAGGTCTTCGGCGTCCATCGCGCGGCGACAACTGGGAAGTTGGTACATGGAACTTCACACAACGCACAGCAGCGCAACTTGATCATGAAAGATTCCGAAGTGGTCATCTGGTCAATCCACTCGTCCATACACCAACAACTATGAAAGGTCAGCATCTTTGTCTATCGCTTTTTTCGTCCGTGGAATGTCAGCGACGGGCGAAAAATGTACACAAATGATCACTAAGAGCGTGCGAGCCAACAGAAGTGATCAGTGGTGGGCATACCTGTAACGCGCCCCCTCGGGGAGGGGGGGGGGGGGGGGGTAATCCGGATTTTGGGGGGGGGGGGGGGGGTTTCCAAAACCGAGGAGGGGGGGGTGCAAAAGGACCTAAAAATTTGGCAAAAAAGTAAGGAATTTTTGGAAAAATAGGGTTAAAACTTAAAAGTGCCAAAAATGCTATAATTTTGATGGAAAACAGCCTAAATATAGCGCCGCAGGCGAAAATTTGGCCATATTTAAGCGCCGCAGGCGAAAATTTTCGCAATTTTTGGGAGGGGGCGTCTTTCAGGCTGGACAGGGGGGTAGGGGGTGGGGGGGGGGGGGGGGGGGGGAGATCTCCGGGCCAGGGGGGGGGGGGGTCCCCCCCCCCAGCGTTACAGGTATGGGTGGGCTACATTGTGATCGCCAGAAAGCGCACTGCGTCAGTCAAAAATTCACTGCTAGTCCTCTCCCAGTGGGTCGAGGGCCGCCGAGGGCGCCTTGCGCACCGCCAGCGGCGACGAGGTCAAAGATACGGTAATCGGCCCTCCGCTTTCGGCGTCGGCGCACGCGGCGAAGTGTCCGGGCGAGTCGACCACCCGCTGCTCGCCCAACTCGTCCGAGGGCGCGAAATTCGCCGCGGCGAAAGAGCTCAGATCGAGCGGCGCCAGACGCTCGCTCTCGGGTAAAAGCGAGTTCAGCTCTCGAATCGACGGCCCCATGTGGAGTAGGGAGTCGGCGAGCTTCTTGAGTTGGGAGTTCAACTCGGAGGAGCAGTGCGACAGCTCGGAAGAGAAGCGCTCGTAGTGCCGTCGCCGGGTCGACAGGTGCTGCGACAGGGTGGCCAGCGCGTAGTTGATCTGAAGACGGGGTACGGTAGAAGCGCCGCGCAAAGTTATTCGGCGGCCGATAATCGTCTTTGCGCCGAACAGCGACTGAGGGGGGGGGGGGGGAGCAGGTGAGCTTTGTGGGGGTTGGGGGGGGGGCGTCTTGTGTCCAAACTCCATCATTCGACATCAACAGTATCCAACCAAACGTTCAAATTCCAACTCTTTGCAACGGCACCTCGCGAATCCTGGCGCTGCAGGCCGACTGTTCGGTGGAGACGACGTCGGAGACGGCCGCCAGGTGTCGCTGCAGTCGCCTGGCCAACTCCAGCACTGGACGCGAGTCGAACTTGCTGTGCAGATCCGGAGGGTCCTTCACATGGGCGAGATTCAACGACGATCGAAGGAACGGGTAGAATTGGGGTATTTTCTGGAAATAGTCACCAAAAGTTCGTCTGCAAATGACAAGACAAGAAGTCGCAAAACAGCCATCCAACCTTGAGCTTGAGCAGGTTGGGATCCTTGTCAGGATCGAAGGTTGTCTGATCCGCGCCCGAGCTGATGACGATTATCTTGTCCGAGCGAGTGGAGGGTCGAGGACTAATGCCTGCATACAAATGCCAGTGGATATCAGAAGAATACTGTAGTAAACATCAAACACACACAAAAACCACCGCACTTTTCGCCGCGCTCTTCGCCGTCGCGAACAGCGAGTCGACAGAGGAGACGGCGGAGCTTCCCGCGCCCCCTCCTCCGCTGTGCTCGTTTCCCATCGCGTCAAGATTTCCAATAAATAACAATAGTGATCCACGACGTCTTCAGTTCTGGGTAGAAGGCGCCTTCTCTGTCTTGTTGATCAGCTGTGTGAGCGCCAGATCCGTCCACTTCTTCTCCAGCTCCTTGATCGTCTCCTGTCCTCGGGCGCTGTTAGGCAGAGCGTCGCAGCTGTCGGGATCCGGCAGCTCCTCGAAGTCCACTGAAAGCAGGAAACGGTAGACTGGAGAAATTGACCGAAAGGGGGGGTGTGGGTTGGGTGGGGGTGTGGGTTTGTTGGGGGGGGATATCGACTTGACAATCGCGCTTGGTGTTTTTTTTTCATCACCACTCACATCCCTACTCTAGACGAATTACACATTCCAAACAATCTCTCAGACTGTCGCACCTTCAATAACGTCTTTGGGCAGGGTGTCGAGCTTCCAGCTGGCGTCAGCGATGCAGATGAGGCGGCCAGGTCTGGCCAGCAGGTTGGCGTTAGACATTCCACCACCTAAAATTTATTCCCAGAAAAATCTTCAGAACACGAACGCAAACGAACTGGCAAATCGGCAAAGGAATGTGAGAATGACTGTCAGCTTGTACAATGAACCGAAGTCTCATCCCTAGACGATCAAACGACGTATGTAAATCCCACCTAATGATAAAGCAGACCTAATAGAACTCCGACAGAGAGAAGGGCGCGAAATGCGATAGGTCAAAATGAGAAACGAACTGCACACAAGGCACTGATATGGGATTCCTAACGACTTATCACCGCTCCCAGAACCAGTTGGACGTCGACATGACAGTATGTCGAAGTTACACGGCGCGAATCGGTTGCGTGACGCAGCGGTTTGCGTAAACTCGACAAAACGTGTCACAAGGCTTTGGAGTCCTGTATTTGTGAAGGCAGTCTTAGTGTGACGCCCAACTGGTTCGCTCAGAGGTAGTACATTCAAAATCGGACGATGCCAATTACAGTACACCCTAGAACCTCACACCCTCGGATAAAGAAGGCTCCTAACCCGCTGCCAATCACCATTATTAATTATTACAGTCCTGTTCGTCGTGGTCGTTGATTCACAGATCTCCTCTTCTTCTCTTTCCGTCTAGATCTTGTGCTTGTCCTCCTGCCCCATCCTCTTGACCATGAAGTTGTTGCCCTCGTCCCGTCGGTAGCCGAACTTCTCGTACCACTTGACCAGCTGGTCCTTGCACTCCAGCGAGACCTTGTAGCAGCCCAGCTTCTCGCCCAGCGCCGTCAGGAAGCCGACCACTATCTTGCCCAGCTGCCAGCCCCGGTAACGCTCGTCCACCACCACGTCTTCTATTCTTCCCCGACAGCCGGCCCCGTGGATGAACTTCCACTCGAGCAGCAGCGTCGCCGCCGACACCACCGTATCCTTCTCCGCGTCCTCCACCACCAGCACGAAGTAGGCGGGCGGGCGGCAGGCCTGCATGCGCGAGAATCGGGCGTCGAACTGCGCCCGGTTGACCTCCCCCACGTCGGTCAGCTGGGCCAGCAGCCTAAGGTAGCCTCTGGAGAAGTCGTCCCGCTTCAGGGGGCGCAGCAGCAGGTGCCGACTCTTGTCGGGCGTCTGCAGCGCAGGCTTGGCCTTCAGCAGCTCAGAGACGACGGCGGGATCGAACAGGTAGGCGTCGCCGTAGCTGCCGGCCATCAGACCCTTGACGGAGAGCGCACGCAGCTTCTCTTCTTCCACCGATTCGTCCCTCGACGCCGACCGCAAGCCCGGACGACCCTCCTTCTCCGATTGACTGTCGTTGTTGTTGTTGCACTCGCTCTCGACGCTGAAGGGCGCCGCGGCCGTCGTCGTCGCTTCTACTACTTCGGTAGCGGCCATAGCACTGGCTGTTACACTTCGCAATCTCGAATGCAGGAGAAGGGCGTTGGTGTCAACAATACAGGTTTTGTTCTAACGCGCGCGCGGCCCACGCTCTAATGAGAAACGACCGTGGCGCGCAACTATGACAACAAGAGACAAGGGCGGACGGCAGGTAGTAACCGTCTGGCGATAGAGACACTCGGGCGCTCTGGAACGCCGACAATATACAGTTCAGCCGAAGACAGTTCAGATCTCTTTATTGGCAGGAGCGAACTGAAACGACACGCACACAACGAACACTATGAATCGCACCGCAGCACATTGGAAAGGACCAGCATTCACGCAAGTATACGCTGCGAAATTTGCCACCCTCAATAGTCACCAATAATCAGATTGCGACGGCGACAGCACCACAGTAGAACTACAGTACTACATGACAAGGCGGATATCATCATTGCAGTGACTGAAACGGCGTGCGAAGAGAACGACTGTGAATAGTCATTTAGAGTTGCCCAGGCCAGTGGTGTACACTGTGTGTGGTAGCTGCATATGCACCAGGAGTACTCCTAGACGTCGGATATCAGAGAAGTGGAGGAAGAGGCCGTCGACGTCAGGTCGTCGTCCTCGTTCGGCTGTCGCTCCGCCGAAGCGCCACCGACCTTGTGCCTCCGGGGAAGGGTGGAGGACAAGCACAAGATCTAGACGGAAAGAGAAGAAGAGGAGATCTGTGAATCAACGACCACGACGAACAGGACTGTAATAATTAATAATGGTGATTGGCAGCGGTTAAGGAGCCTTCTTTATCCGAGGGTGTGAGGTTCTAGGGTGTACTGTAATTGGCATCGTCCACTTTTGAATGTACTACCTCTGGAGCGAACCAGTTGGGCGTCACACTAAGACCGCCTTCAAATACAGGACTCCAAAGCCTTGTGACACGTTTTGTCAAGTTTTACGCAAACCGCTGCGTCACGCAACCGATTCGCGCCGTGTAACTTCGACATACTGTCATGTCGGCGATCCCACTGGTTTCGGGAGCGGTGATAAGTCGTTAATAATCCCATATCAGTGCCTTGTGTGCAGTTCGTTTCTTATTTTGACCTATCGGATTTCGCGCCCCCTCCCTCCTGTCGGATCGATTAGGTCTGCTTTATCATTAGGTGGATCTCGCATAGGTCGTTTGATCGTCTAGGGATGAGACTTCGGTTCATTGTACAAGCTGACAGTCATTCTCACATTCCTTTGCCGATTTGCCAGTTCGTTTGCGTTCGTGTTCTGAAGATTTTTCTGGGAATAAATTTTAGGTGGTGGAATGTCTAACGCCAACCTGCTGGCCAGACCTGGCCGCCTCATCTGCATCGCTGACGCCAGCTGGAAGCTCGACACCCTGCCCAAAGACGTTATTGAAGGTGCGACAGTCTGAGAGATTGTTTGGAATGTGTAATTCGTCTAGAGTAGGGATGTGAGTGGTGATGAAAGCGCGATTGTCAAGTCGATATTTTCGGTCAATTTCTCCAGTCTACCGTTTCCTGCTTTCAGTGGACTTCGAGGAGCTGCCGGATCCCGACAGCTGCGACGCTCTGCCTAACAGCGCCCGAGGACAGGAGACGATCAAGGAGCTGGAGAAGAAGTGGACGGATCTGGCGCTCACACAGCTGATCAACAAGACAGAGAAGGCGCCTTCTACCCAGAACTGAAGACGTCGTGGATCACTATTGTTATTTATTGGAAATCTTGACGCGATGGGAAACGAGCACAGCGGAGGAGGGGGCGCGGGAAGCTCCGCCGTCCCCCTCTGTCGACTCGCTGTTCGCGACGGCGAAGAGCGCGGCGAAAAGTGCGGTGGTTTTTGGGTGTGTTTTTGATGTTCACTACAGTATTCTTCTGATATCCACTGGCATTTGCATGCAGGCATTAGTCCTCGACCCTCCACTCGCTCGGACAAGATAATCGTCATCAGCTCGGGCGCGGATCAGACAACCTTCGATCCTGACAAGGATCCCAACCTGCTCTGAAGCTCTAGGTTGGATGGCTGTTTTGCACTTTTCTGTCTTGTCATTTGCAGACGAACTTTTGGTGACTATTTCCAGAAAATACCCCGAATTCTACCCGTTCCTTCGATCGTCGTTGAATCTCGCCCATGTGAAGGACCCTCCGGATCTGCACAGCAAGTTCGACTCGCGTCCAGTGCTGGAGTTGGCCAGGCGACTGCAGCGACACCTGGCGGGCGTCTCCGACGTCGTCTCCACCGAACAGTCGGCCTGCAGCGCCAGGATTCGCGAGGTGCCGTTGCAAAGAGTTGGAATTTGAACGTTTGGTTGGATACTGTTGATGTCGAATGATGGAGTTTGGACACAAGACGCCCCCCCCCCCAACCCCCACAAAGCTCACCTGCTCCCCCCCCCCCCCCTCAGTCGCTGTTCGGCGGCAAGACGATTATCGGCCGCCGAGTGAGGTTGCGCCCCGCTTCAAACGGGCCCCGCCTTCCGATCACCAACGGGGTGGCCACCCTGCTCCCACGGCCTCGTCCACCGGCGACGGCAGTGATGAGCGCTTCTCTTCCGAGTCGTCGCACTGCTCCTCCGAGTTGAACTCCCAACTCAAGAAGCTCGCCGACTCCCTACTCCACATGGGGCCGTCGATTCGAGAGCTGAACTCGCTTTTACCCGAGAGCGAGCGTCTGGTGCTGCTCGATCTGAGCTCTTTCGCCGCGGCGAATTTCGCGCCCTCGGACGAGTTGGGCGAGCAGCGGGTGGTCGACTCGCCCGGACACTTCGCCGCGTGCGCCGATGCTGTGAAGCGGAGGGCCCACCACCGCATCTTCGACCTCGTCGCCGCCTGCGGTGCGCAAGGCGCCCTCGGCGGCCCTCGACCCACTGGGAGAGGACTAGCAGTGAATTTTTGACTGACGCAGTGCGCTTTCTGGCGATCACAATGTAGCCCACCCATACCTGTAACGATAGCGGGGGGGACCCCCCCCCCCCCGGCCGGAGATCTCCCCCCCCCCCCCCCCCCACCCCCCACCCCCTGTTCTAGCTGAAAGACGCCCCCTCCCAAAAATTGCGAAATTTTCGCCTGCGGCGCTTAAATATGGCCAAATTTTCGCCTGCGGCGCTATATTTAGGCTGTTTTCCATCAAAATTAAGCATTTTCTGGCACTTTTAAGTTTTAACCTGATTTTTGGAAAAATTCTTACTTTTTTGCCAAATTTTTAGGTCCTTTTGACCCCCCCTCCTCGGTTTTGGAAACCCCCCCCCCCCCAAAATCCGGATTACCCCCCCCCCCCCTCCCCGAGGGGGCG